>JAJLVB010000106.1:0-34748 GCA_030570135.1 Pichia deserticola | reverse complement strand
ATCAACTGCATCTTCTGAATATACATTATCTGTTTCAATGGCATCATCAAAATTACATTCTAGACACTCATCACATTCGAAACGCTCATCACATTCGAAACGCTCATCTCTTTTACCTTCTTCCGGAGTTAGACGTTCGTCTAATTCAAGACGCTTATCACATTCAAAAAGTCACTCCAAGTATTCAACGAGTTCGTCGATTTCGTACGTTTCTTCAACTTCAACAACTGAACCTTCCAGTATTTCAGTATCATCTGCAGTTGATAGAGTTGCCACACTATCAGGAAGTCATAGAAATTCGGGAATGAAAATACAACCAACTTTGAAGAGTTTATTCTTCATTATAATTGCATTAATCTAAAAAAAATTTGGGTAATTTAGTGGTTTAATCATTTTTATTTATTTCGGTTTATTAGTTTTGTTTTTCATTTTTAGAATTAGTTAATATATTTATACCTCTACAGTTATTATTTGCTTTTTAATCTACATTAAACCTAATCTTAATTTTATTTCATACGGAATTATATAATGTTTATATATTAAAAAAATTGTTTTTATATTTTTCCATTTGATATCAGTTTTATTTTTCAAAAAGTTCAGGAAAATATGCACGAACTTTATAAGATAAACCAATTTCTTTTAATTGTTCAAATTCTTCGTCAGTTAATTCAAAATCGAAAATTTCAAAGGCTTGCTTCATTCTATCAAAATTTGATGATGTTGTTATTGGTATAACACCAGATTGATAAATCCATCTAAGTGAAATAGAACTTGGTTGAACATTATATTTATCACAAAGTTGTTTAATAATTGGTTTTAAAGGATGATTTTCATCATTAATTCTATTTTCTAAAACAGGTGTTAACGGACAATATGCTTCTAATTGAATTTTATTTTCTTTACAATATTGATTTATTCCATCTGTTTGGTTTTGTAAATACAAATGGTATTCAATTTGATTAACTTGTGGTTTATATTTTGCAATTTTCATTATTCTTTGTAAATTTTCAACATCAAAATTTGAAACTCCAATATTTTTCACTAAACCTTGTTCGTAACATTCTTCTAATTGTTTCCATGCTTCTTCTAATGTAACATCAACTAAATTTGAATCAAAAAATGGTGAATGAATCAAGAATAAATCATAATATTCCATTTTAAAAATATTCAAACCTTTAATTATACTCTCTCGTGGACCTGAAGGTGATGTTGAAGCACGTTTGAAATTTGCCCAACCTTGGTCATATTTGTCTGTTATAAATAGATTTTCTCTAGGAATGCCACATTCTCTAACAGCTTGAGCCATTTCTGCTCTGGTTGTATAAGTTTCAGCACCATCTAAATGAGTAAATCCTGCATTTATTGCATCTGTAATAACTTTAGCGATATCTTGATCGATTGAATCATTTGTCATTTCAGGATTACCCCATTTTTTTAATCTATGTTTTGAGCCTGAACCAAATCCAAGTGCAGGGACTTCATAGTTAGTATTTGGGAGTCTGAAAGTAGGAACTTTTGTTTTTGTCATTATATTTAAATGTTCAACTTGAATTTTTATTTGCTTTTTAAGAAAAATAATTGTTTTTGGGGATAATAAATTTCTTAAAATAAGGGATTAACAAAGACTATAAAACCGGAAATTGATCTCCTTTTAAATTATTTGTCTTACAATAATCAGTTTACCAATAAATCCAAAGATGACTGTTTCATAAAGAGATAATTCAGTAAAGTTTCCTTTATGTATATACTCCGGAACCACGGTGATGTATTGCCGGCGGTCCACTGCCCTATTTTTCAGATAACAAAAACGGTTAAACTGCTGCGGGTGTGAAAATAACCGCAATGTTAACCGAAATAAATGGAAAAAAACATGAAAACGCAGGAAATACGGGAAAGTGAAGATTTAATGGTAAATAAGAAAGATAAGCATATTCATTTGATTGTTTTATAAGAAATCTATAGAATATTTTGATTGGTGCATAATAAAAAAATATTAAATTTAATATATATATACATATATATATATAAATCTATATAGTTATTTATTTAAAGTAACTTACAAAACGAGTACGAACTTTATAAGTTTGGCCGACTTTTTTCAAAAGTTCAAAATCTTCATCTGATAACTTAAAATCGAAGACTTTAAAAGTATTTTTCATTCTTTGAAAATTTGATGATGTTGTTATAGCTATAACACCAGATTGATATACCCATCTTAAAACCAGAATATTTGGTTCGACATTATATTTTTTACACATTTCTTTAATTATTGGCTTTAAAGGATGATTTTCATCTTTAATTTTTGAATCTAAAATTGGAGTTAAAGCACAGTATGCTTGTAATTGAATATTATTTTTTTTACAATAATCTGTTATACCTTCACTTTGATTTTGTAGATATAAATTATATTCAATTTGATTAACTTGTGGTTTATATTTTGCAAATGACTTTATATATTCTAAATTTTTAACATCAAAATTTGAAACTCCAATATTTTTCACTAAACCTTGTTCAAAACATTCTTCTAATTGTTTCCAAGCTTCTTTTAAAGTGATATCAACCATTTCAGGTTCATAAAATGGTGAATGAAGTAAAAATAAATCATAATAATTTGTCTTAAAAATTTCAAGTCCTTTTAAAATACTCTCTCTTGGACCTGAAGGTGATGGACTTGGTCTATTATGAACAGACCAACCTTGGTCATATTTATCAGTAATCCAAAAATCATCTCTTTTTAAACCTGAATTTTGAATTGCAATTGATAATTCACGTCTAGTTGTATAAGTTTCAGCACAATCCAAATGTGAAAATCCAGCTTTAATTGCATTTGAAAATATTTTAATTAAATTTTCATCAACAGTATCATCATTCATTTCTGGATTAGTCCATTTTCTAACTCTATGGGTAGAACCTGATCCAAATCCTATTGCAGGTACTTTTGCACCTGTATAGGCTAATTTAAAGGTTGGAATTTTTACCAATGGCATTACAATTGGTTAAATATGAAGATTATTAGAAAAATAAATTAATATCTAATATTTAATTGATGATATTCGTTGAAGAAACAGGTGAACTATTTGAAAGAATGTAATAAATAAATGGAAAATAAATCTGACATATATAAAAAAAAATTACGAAGAAAAAAAAAAAGAAATAAAAATGTTTCAGTTACCCGAGAACCTACATTTATCTTATTAAATCTTAAGATTTAAGGGTATTGTTGAATTATAGAGAAAACCGCTTCGACAACAATGTCGGAGTTAGCCTGATTGGTATCTATCTCATGTGGCATTCTAATATTTTAAGTACATAATATGTGTTGTATATATGTATTCAACATTAGCAGTGGTGGTAGAGTTGGAGTTACATCTTCAAGATTAGAGTTTTGAAGGAAGTTCATAAGCGTCATTCATACAATCAATAAAAGTTAGGATATTTAGGATAAACTACAATCTGTCTATACATACAATTATATATATACAAGATAATACAATCATATAATTAACCTATAAATCATATAAATTATTATTTATATTAACGTTCGAGCAAAAAAAAAGAAATTAAGACGAAAAATTGATTGATTGCAAATTGCAAGACTCGGATTTGGGAAGGGAAGTAAGTATAAAGTAAAGTCATCACACATTTTGTGTGAGAGAAAAGTGCAAGAAGAGGGATGGATTGGGGTAGAGGGTTTGCTTGCCATTTCTTTTGCCACATTGACAATTGACATTTATTCTTTTTACAGTTTCTTTTTACAGTTTCTTCTTACTCTTTCTCTCTCTCTCTCTCTCTCTCTCTTTCCTTATAACTGACGGAATAGATTTCACCAATTAGTTTAAAAAATCACAATGGGTAAATGTCTTACAATTGCTAAACTTGTAGGTATCGGATCGATCGGTATTTCAAGTGGTACATTTTTATTATCATCATTAGCTTGTGTACCAGATATTATTAAGAAAATCACAGATTCAAAAGAATTTAAAGATGATATTTCAAAAGTTATAACATCATTACGTTTAGGATTTTGGGGGCTTGGTTCATTATCAACTTATTTATTATATGAAGCTTATGTTCGTTCACCAGTTTATGGTAAACATCCATATTTACTTTATGCAGCTTTTACATTCCCAATTGCTTTAATTTATAATTATTATTTCAATTTTAATGATGAACAAAAAGTTTTATCAAATTCTGATGATTCAGTTACTTATAAAAAAGAAAAAAAAATTGTTGAAAAAGTTATCACACCAGAAGATGATACTTCTCCATTAGATAATTCTGTTTATAATGATCTGGGAACAAGAGAACCAAAAATTGAAAAAACTGAAGTTGAAGTTAACGTTCCAGTTGTTTCAATATTATCATCAGATGAATATAAATCTCTTTTAGAATCAATTAATCAATCACATTTAATTACTGGTGCTATTTTAGGTGCAGGTTTCTTATTAGGTTGTATTGGTTATGCTGGTGATAACCTTAAATAATTGAATTATATATATTTTTAAGCATTTTTCATTTAATAATTTTCACTTTTATCTTTTATAATTTTTAATTTCAAATATAATATAAAATTTTTATACAGTAAAATTATAATAATTATTATTATAAAAAATAAAATTTTATTAATTTAAATTTATAAAATTGTTTATTAAATGGAAAAATTAAATAGAATAGTAAAATAATAGCAAACCAAAATTTTTGTTGTGTTTAATACATGTCAATGTCATAATGTGAAATGAGGAAATATATATATATATTTTTTTTTTTTATCATCATTATTTATTAATATAAGTGTTTTTGTTTACAATCTTCAGGAGTTTTAGCTAAAACTTCTTCAATTGACCATCTAGGTCTAATACCTTTTTTCCAATCACCAGGATTTTTCTCTCCACCAGCAATACCAGTACTGAATTTTAAATTTAATTGATCTCCAATATCATCTGCAATTGCTAAAATTTTATCAATATCTTCCTTTGTTAAAGCAGCAGACATACAAAATCTAATTCTTGATGATATAATATCAGTTGCTGGATAACCAACAATAACAACTGCAACTCCACGATCTAACATTTTTCTACTAAAACCTGGCATTTTACTTGGATTATAAAGTAATAAAGGTATAACTGGTGAATCATCAGCACCATAAATAATATAACCTAATCTTTTCAATCCTAATCTTAAATACCTTGAATTAAATGCAATTCTTTGTAATCTTTCTTTACCTTCATTTCCATTTAATTCACCTGCAATAATTCTCATTGAAGTTGAAATTTGTTGTAAAACTGCAGGTGGCATACTTTCACTATAAGTATTTGCAGTTATATCAATTCTTAATCTATCAATTATATTTTTATTTGATGAAACATAACCACCAGCTGCACCAAAAGATTTTGTTAAAGTACCCATTAAAATATCAACTTTATTTGGATTAATATTATAATATTCACAAATACCTCTACCATTTTTACCTAATGCACCAATTGAATGAGCTTCATCAACGAATAAATAAAATTTATATTTATCTCTTAATGCAACTAAACCAGGTAAATTACAATAAGTACCTTCCATTGAATATAAACCTTCAACACAAACAAATATTTTCTTCCAAGGTCTATGAGATTTTGATTGACCTTGTGAAATTGATTCCCTTAAAATTTTTTCTAATGCATCCATATCATTATGTGGGAAAACTTTAACAGCTGCACCTGATAATCTAATACCAAATCTAATTGATGCATGATTTAAAGTATCTGAAATAACTAAACATTTTGAATTAACCATTGAAGAAAATAAATGTGCATTAGTACCCCAGCCCATACTGAAAACAATTGCATCTTCTTTACCTAAAAATTTAGCTAAAATTTTCTCTGTTTTAATATGTAAATCTGTATTACCAATTATATTTCTTGGACCACATGATGATAAACCATAATTTTGAACAGCTTCAACTGCATCATCAGTACATTTACCAACACTTTGAGCAAATCCTAAATAATTATAAGATGATAAATTAAGACATGGAGTTGATGTACCATCATATAAAAATGTTTCATTATAATCTGGTGATGCCCTATTAAAACAATTCATAAATCTACCTGGTACTCCATGAATTGGTCTTGCAAAACAATCATCTAATCTCCTTTTTAATCTTCTAGGATAAAATGATTCAAATGCTGAATACCAAGGTGGATAACCATTTTTAGCAACTAAAGCTGAAAAATATTGTGGCATAAATGTCATACCAAGAAAATCTTTACAATGACCAATTAGTAAAAATATTAAATAATTTAAATAAGTTGATAAAACAATATAATAAGGTGGATCATCTAAAACACTTGGTTTAATTTCATCATTTGGATCATGTTGTGCAACAGATAACCATTTTTCATTTGTTAATGCACCAAATTCCATTTCAGCTTTTTCTTCATTCGATAAAGTACTTACTGGAGGATCTGGTACCCTTGGTGAAAGTTCACTTTTATCATAGTAATCTTTCATCTTTGTAATATGATAGTTATTTGATTGATATAAGTTTATAAATGAAATAACGTTCTTCTTTTTTCTTTCTATTTTTCTTTTATTTATTTATTTATTTATTTATTTATTTATTTAAACAGTTAATGCAAGTAATGACGATATGATTTAATATAATATAATAAAACAATTGTATTAAAAAGGATATAAAAGAAACGATAAGACCAGTGAAATGAAAAGAATAGAGATTTCAATATGATGGAATAATTAGATAAAAAGAGGGAAAAAGATTAAAGTATCAAAAACTGATCTGACTCATAAACTGTCAGAACACCTAAATATAACAGACTGAAATGAAAAAAATGAAAAAAAAGAAAAGACAACTAAAACTATACAATTGAATAAGTGAAAACAAACAGAGTAAAAACAAAAACAACAACAACAACAACAACAACAACAACAACAACAACAACAACAACAACCAACAGAGCGAGACGAGAAACGCTAAAAAATAGTCCAAGTAAAATAAACAAAGAAAGCCGGTAGGACTAAAAAAAATAAAATTTCGGCTTAATTTTTTTTCATATTATAAACGGTGGTTAATTAAGCATTAAATCCGAACTAACATTTTGAAAATAGATTCACATTTTATCTTTATCTCTTCTTTTAAGTAATCAGAACATTGCAATATGACAAAACCATTGGTTCGGTTGGTTGATGCATGGTTTACTAGATCATCTAAGATAATTTTACCTGGTAAAAATCCATGGCCTGTCTTTTCATCACAATTAAATTTTACATTAAATCCAAAATCTAAAATTGCAGTTATTGGAGATTCATCAAAAACAGATTTTTTAAGCGTTTTATCAAATAAATTTATTGCACATCCTGTAAATTCAAGAACTTACCCTGCATCTTTAAAAGATCCAAATTTTCAAACAAGACTTTTAAGATTTGTAAATAATGGATCTTGGGGTCATGGTGCTCATGATTCATCAGGTGGTTTTACACATTTATCTTCAAGATATGAGTTTTTTAAAGATTTAGAAGTTGATGAATTAGTTAAAGATTTTATAGCTGATAAATCTTATAATTCAAATATTAAATATGATGAATTAAAAGTTAATAATCAAATTAATAATTTAAAATTAAATGGTTTAAAAGGTCAATTTATAACAACTTTAAGTAATGGACAATTTAGACGTGCTAGAATTGCAAAAGAATTATATAAAGAACCTTCTATTTTATGTATTGATGATCCATTTTTAGGTTTAGATCCATTTGCAACTAAAACTGTTAATGAAGTTTTAAAAAAAACTGCATCAGATTTAAATATTAAAACAACTTTAGTTTTAGGTTTAAGAATTCAAGATGAAATTCCAGATTGGATTGAAGATATTGTAATTGTTAATAATAATGGAATTTTAAAATTTGGTAAAAAAAATGATTTATTAAATGATTTATTAAATTTAAAAAATGAATTTAATAAAAGACATAATTTATTAAAATCGAAAATTCAAAATGAATTAAAATCTTATTCAAATTTATTTATTAATAATGGTAAAAATAATAAATCAATAATTTCAATGAATAATGTTAATGTAATTTATAAAGGTATACCAATTATTAAAAATTTAAATTGGGATGTTAAAGAAGGTGAAAAATGGCATATAATTGGTAGAAATGGAAGTGGTAAAACTACATTACTTTCATTAATTACATTAGATCATCCACAATCTTGGAATCGTTCAATTAAAGTATTCGGAATTGAAAGAGCTCCAGGTAAAGTAAATTATTTTGATACAAATGAAAAAATTGGTTTTACATCCCCTGAATTACATGCAATTTATCCAAAGAATCAAACAGTATTTCAAACAATTTCAACTGGTTATTTAGTTGGTTCTTATGTACCACCTAATAATTTAAAAACTAAACAAATTGAAAAAATTAATAATTTTTTAAAAATGTTAAATTTAAGTTATTTAAAAGATTCAAAATTTAGTGATATACCTGTTAGTAAACAAAAATTAGTTTTATTATTAAGATCAATTATAAATGACCCAAAAATATTAATTCTTGATGAAGCATTAAGTGCAATGACTGATGAAGATGTTATTAAAGGTAAATGTTTAATTGATCAACTTAATACAACATGTCTTATAATTGGTCATGTTGATGAAGAAGTTCCAAAATGTGATAAATATATTGTTGTAAATGGTGCTAGACATGGAACTTATGAAATTGGTGATGTAAAATAATCAATTAATATACTATTTATTTAATTTAATTTAATTTAATTTAACTTAAATTGTTTTATTTACATGTAAAAAAATTATATAATGATATTACAGCTTAATTTTATAAAGTTTTAGCGGTTTGTTCAGTTTTTAAATTTGTTTCATTTTCAGTTCCAATAGCTTCAAGGCTCTTTTCATGTAAAGCTCTTCTTAAAGCTTGTTTCTCCATTCTTCTCTTTTTCTTCATATCTTCATTTTCTTTCTTATTAACTTTAACTAATTGTCTACCTGGCCAGATTTCAAATTCATCCATGTATTTTCTATCCATATTAAATTCCATATGAACATTTTCATCAGTTAAACCTAATTTTTCAATTGTCCAAAAATATCTTTGAGGATTATCTCTTTTTAAATATCTTAAAAGTCTTTGTCTTTTCTGAGTTAACATTCTAACTTTTCTAATATGTAATAAATCTTGTGGATTTTTTTTAATATGATCCATTAAATTATAAATTTCAATTGTTAAAACTGCAGCTTGAACTTCAGATGAACCAGTATCACCTTCAAATCTTTCAAATTCTTTCATTGCAAGTATTGTTAATTTACTTTGCTTTTCTTTATTATCAGCATTTCTTAATGTTAAAATTCTAAGTAAAATATCTCTTTTCTCCTTTTCTTCATTTTCTATAATTTTTTCAAATTCTAATGAAATATTTGATGATGGATCTTGTTCTTTTATTTTTTGTAATCTAATTTCCTTTGCACCAAATAATAATTTATCAACATCTGATAAATTAAAACCTTTAATTAAAATATTTGGTTCTCCAATTTCTGTTTTTAATCTTTGAATGAATGCATTATTAGGTTTACCTAAAACAGGATCAACTTTCTCTTTCTTATTTTCAACACCATTTTTAAATGCAATATTCTTTTTCTTTTTTTCAATACTTTTTAATTTCTTTTCAGCTTTTGATAAATTATTCCTACTTGTTGCATGAAATGATCTATTTAATATTAATGAATTATTATTAATTATTCCACTAGATAAAATTTTCTTGATATTATTCACAAACATCTTTTTCTCTTGTATTAATGATTGAATATATATTTTATTTATATATTTAATACAATTCAATTGATATTATAATTCATTTTTCATTGAACGACTTATAATTAATAATTATTATTCGTTATTATTATTATTATATTTTCTTCAACTTCAAAGAAAAATGTTAATTTTTCGCTCATAAATCATTACCCGGATGGGATTATGGAAAAAGTGTCACAAGTAGCGTCGGTCGACCCGTTTAAAACTACTACTTGGTTGTTACCCGGATATCAATAATGAATAAAAGAAAGAAAGAAAAAAAAAACCCTAAAAATCTTTCAAAAAACCGAAAAACCAAAAAAAAAAAAAAAAAAAAAAAAAAAAAAAAAAAGCAAAAAAAAAAAAACGACGCACAAAAAAAATGAAAAAAAAAATTTTGGAATTTCAAAATTCACAAATTTTTTTTCATTTTCTTCTCGTTTTTCTTTAAATACTTTGTAGTTGGCAATATTTTTTCAAATCTGCTATAATATCACTACGTTTTTTTTTTATATTGATCTTTTGACCTTTTTATTCAACAATACAAAGCTAACAACAATGAAGTACGTCCAATCAGTTGAAACTCTTGCTATCCCAGAAGATGTTACCATCTCTATCAAATCCAGAATTATTAAAGTTACTGGTCCAAGAGGTGAATTAGTAAAAGCTTTAAAACATGTTGATGTTGCTTTTGAACAACCAAACAAAAAAACTGTTAAGATTTACGTTCATAATGGTGACAGAAAACACGTTGCTACTTTAAGAACTGTTAAATCATTAATTAATAACTTAATCAAAGGTGTTACCGTTGGTTACAAATACAAGATGAGATTTGTTTATGCGCATTTCCCAATTAATGTTAACGTTATTGAAGAAAATGGTTCTAAATTCATTGAAATTAGAAATTTCTTAGGTGATAAAAAAGTTAGAAAAGTTCCAATCCCAGAAGGTGTTGTTGCTGAAGTATCCAAAACTCAAAAGGATGAATTAGTTGTTACTGGTAACTCTGTTGAAAATGTTTCTCAATGTTGTGCTGATGTTCAACAAATCTGTAGAGTTAGAAATAAGGATATCAGAAAATTCTTAGATGGTATCTATGTCTCTTCAAGAGGTCATGTTGTTGAAGAATTATAAGGATGTTAATGTTATTTTTTTACATTTCTATAACTAACATTTTAATTTGATTTCTTTAGCTCTATTTTTTTTTTCTTTCTTGGGTTTTTCCTTATTCTGGATTTTATATTATTTATCTTTGCATATATTTCACAAAAATTCCAGGTTAATTGGTTTAACAAGAGAGTTTTATGTCTATGAAGACCATTAACCAAAGCGAATCATTACCAGCTCCGTTGCTAATAAAGTGAGCTACCTATGATTACGCAAGTCGATTGTAGATTTATCTTTGAATGTTGGAAACACTTCAGGTAATTAATTAGTAAAATGAAAAATTTTCGTAGTAATATATTATTGAAACTAGAATATTCTATTTGCATATTATGCCCGTTTCGCTTCCATTCTACACGTAAATTCAGTTCTATAACGGTTTTGTTTCCATTCTTTTGCACTAGATGAAATAAAATATCATGTTAATTAGAAAATACTAACCTTTTGTTAAGCTATTGTTAAACGTTACACCATTTTAAAGCAACCATCATGCTTCTCTTGCACTGACCAAATACGGCTCTAGTTGAAAGCTGAAAACAAAGCGGTATAAAAATAGACCAGAAAAAAGACCCCACATTTATTACTAATTACCATTATGCACAGTATACATAATAATTTTACTTACCGGATTTATTGATTGCAAAATTATTGCGTACTCCATTTAGGATTTATTTTTTTTTTTATTATTAGTTTATTTATAATCAGATGCTGTTTTAAGGTCCAGATTATGTACCATTTCTGACAAAACAGTATTTTTTGAGTGGTCAATTGTTCCGTTTCATACTTTTCTTTTTTTTTACTATAAAGTAATTGCATGTTGTCCTTCTTTTAGTTAATGTAATTTTGTAATTCTTCATTTTTTATTATAAATTTATTCATTCATCTTTTTTGATTATTCTATTATACAATAAAACTAATCAACTAAAATATGTCATACGCTTATCGTTCTTTATTAGTTGCCAGACAATCAACTGGTTCTAAATTCAATTCAAAATTATTATCATTTGCTGTTGCAGGTTCAATTGCTTCAATTGCTTATACATTAAGTAATAACAACAATAATAATAACAACAATAATAATAACAACAATAATAATAATAATAATAATAGTTTTTCTAAAGCATGGTTTGGTTTTGGTTCAGCAGCAGTTGTTGATAGTAAAGCTAAAATCAATGTACGTGAAGCAAAGGCAACTCATGATCAAAAATATTATCAAGAAGTTTATAATGCAATTGCTAAAAAATTAATTGATGTTGATGATTATGATTATGGTTCTTATGGTCCTTTATTAGTTCGTCTTGCATGGCATAATAGTGGATCATATGATCAAAATGATAATTCAGAAACAAAAGGTGGTTCTTATGGTGGTACAATGAGATTTAAAAAAGAACAAGGTGATCCAGAAAATTCAGGTTTAGTTAAGGGTATGCAATTCCTTGATTCAATTAAAGATCAATTCCCAGATATTTCACATGGTGATTTATATACATTAGGTGGTGTTGTTGGTATTCAAGAATTAAGTGGTCCAAAAATTGCATGGAGACCAGGTCGTGTTGATTTACCAATTGATGCAACTCCACCTTATCATAGATTACCAGATGCATCTCAAACAACAGGTTCTTATGTTAGAAGTGTATTTACCGATAGATTAGGTTTTACAGATAAAGAATTAGTTTGTTTAATTGGTGTTGGTCATTCACTTGGCAGATGTCATGTTCAAAATTCAGGTTTTGATGGACCTTGGACTTTCTCACCAACAACTGTTAGTAATGAATTTTTTAAACTTTTATTAAGTGAAGATTGGCAATTTAAAAAATGGGATGGTAAAAAACAATATGAAGATCAAGGTTCTCATTCTTTAATGATGTTACCAACTGATATGGTTTTAAAGAAAGATTCAAAAATGAGAGAATATGTTGAATTATATGCAAAGGATGAAGAAAAATGTATGAAAGATTTTGCTGATGCTTTTAGTAGATTATTAGAAAGAGGTATTAAGTTTGACTCTGACAAAATGTACTTCAAAACTTTAGATGAACAAGAATTATGAACTTATTATTTTCTCAATTCATTATTCAAATCCCTATTATTCTTTATTGGTAGTTAATCTACAATCATATGCTTATATACGTTTGTATTGATATATAAAATTATAAAAAACATAAATTGAAAACACTTAAAAAAAAAAAGTAAAATGACATCTCGGAGAAGTGCAACTCGCTATGATTTTGTGTAACAGAAATTTTTATATAATTTTAATTTTATTTTTTTTTTTTTTTTTTTTTTTTTTTTTTTTTTTTTTTTTTTTTTTTTTTTTTTTTTTTTTTTTTTTTTTTTTTTTTTCTTTCTTTTTCTTTCTTTTTCTTTTTCAATTTCTCCACAAGTTCATGTTTTTTCTCTTTCTTTTTTTCTTTATAAGTCAAATAATTTAAAATTATGAGAGAACTTAATAAACTATTAAATAAATATACTATATTCTTCATTATATAACATGGTTAAACCAATTATTGCCCCATCACTTCTCGCTGGTGATTTTGCAAATTTAGGATGTGATTGTCATCGTATGTTTGATTGTGGATCTGATTGGGTTCATTTAGATGTTATGGATGGACATTTCGTCCCAAATATAACTATGGGACCACCTGTTATCTCAGCTTTAAGAAAAGCAGTCCCAAGAAAGGAAAATGAACCAGGTAAATATTTTTTCGATTGTCATATGATGGTTGCAAATCCTGAACAATGGGTTCCAGAAATTGCAAAAGCTGGTGGTGATCAATATACTTTCCATTATGAAGCAACAAAAAATCCTTTAGAATTAGTTAAATTAATTAAAGAAAATGGTATGAAAGCTGCTTGTGCAATTAAACCAGGTACTGATGTTAACGTTTTATTCGAATTAGCTCCACATTTAGACATGGCATTAGTTATGACTGTTGAACCAGGTTTTGGTGGTCAAAAATTTATGGCAAATATGATGCCAAAAGTTGAAGAATTAAGAAAAAGATTCCCAAATATGAATATTCAAGTCGATGGTGGATTAGGTAAAGGTACAGTTGAAGTTGCTGCTGAAGCTGGTGCAAATGTTATTGTCGCTGGTACATCAGTATTTAAAGCAACAGATCCATCTGAAATGATTGCATATTTAAGAGGTGAAGTTCAACAAAATTTAGTCAAAAGAGGTATTAATGATAATTAATTAATTGGTTTTTATCTAAATGAGTGTTACTTTTATATAATTATATGTATATGTATATACGTTAGAGTATGTCTATTAACATATAAATGACTATTTATCTAATCATGAAAAAATGCTTTCTGATGTGACTTCACCATTTCTAAGTTTGAAAAAAACATTTAGTATGATGCTAGTACCTATAGCTTGATGATAAACATGATCACTTTTCTCTTTGTTTATGGTGAATGGATGTGGTCTGCCATCAACTGCTAACTCAATTAATGGAGTAATAAATTCTTTGTCAATATTTCCAGTTATTAATTTAGGTGCATTCTCATATTCTTCAATTTGTTTTTCAACTGGTAAAAGTTTTTTATTATTACTCCAAACACCTGCAAGAGCAGCTGCTTGAGATTCAACTCTGTTGAAGAAAAATCCAGCATAAGTATTACCAACTAATGCAATTGTTGGATCATTAATTTCAAATGTATATCTGAAAAATCTTAATTGTTCTATAGATTCAAGAAATGGATAATGCATATGATAACCTGAACAAATGATTATAACATCAAAACAACTTTCAGTAGTACCATCTGCAAATCTAATGGAGTTCGATTCAGGAATAAATTTCTCAATTAAAGGTTTGTTAATAATACCTTTAGCATATGATGCTGATGTAACCCATCCACTTTTGGCAGTTGCTGCTCTTCGAGAGATATAAATCGAATGTTTTTCAAGATCTCTTGGAAATGCATATTGTATCAAATCAATACTTGAAACTGATGATCCAATAAATAATGGTTTCTTGGCTGTCTTTATAAAAGATGGATCTTGGATAGATTTAGCTAGTTTTAAAATAACTTTATTTCTATTAACCTTAGCAAATTCAAGCAACCCTTTGAATTGTGGTACAACTGGAATAGTTTTACCATTACCTATAATAACAGCATCAAAAATTTCTTTATACCAATTTAAAACTTTATTGCCATCTTTATCATGATGAATTTCACTTAACACAATTTCCCATTTTCTATTTGGAAGTTTTTTCACTCTTTCAACATTAGTGTTGAATCTTATATATTTTTTTAAATTATTATTTTCGACAACCACCTCTAAATAATCAGATACTTCAGCAGCAGACTGAAAATTAGGTAAATGCCGGTATTTAGAATTTAATTTTTTCAATTGTTCACCCATTTTTTCATCAAATGAAAAAGACATATATCTATTAGTAACATTTGTGAATAATCCATTGTAAGCAGCCGAACTTCTCCATTGATTTTTGATTGTTTTCTCAATTGATTGATCAAACGGAATAGTAACTGGCTTTTTTAGACTTGAACTTTCTAGTTTTTTTTCTAACTCATCACCGATTTTAATTTTGTGAAAAATATTTTCTGGATTCGATAAATCAGTTAAATCGTCATCAACTTCTGGCAAATTTGGATCGTTATTGTTATTCCCATAAGCACTTTTACTCCAAACTCCATCAACTGAGCCATTCCTTTCAAAAGCTACTAGTTTGGGGAATGCCAAATTTCCGTCGATTTCGTATTGCGAAATATCCTTCTCTCCGAATAAAGTTTTTCCTTCTTTTGTTAGCCTTGAAAGTTCATACAAAGATGCAATACCTGAAGGACCTGCCCCAATTATAGCAACTTTCCTGACATCAAAGGTTTTTTGTGATTCGATCGTCATTAAAATATGTGTTTCTTTAACTTAGGAATAATTTAAACAAAACTTGGGTTTTTTTACTAATAAAAAAAGGTCATTTTATATTTTAAATTAAAATAGTGGCATATTTGTAATTATTTATAAGCCAATGAAAGATGAAACAAAACATTTTGCTTGATTGTGGATTCAAAACTATTTGCCTTCAAAAGCCACTATCGGAGTAAAAGGAATTGTCTTTAAGATCATAAAACAATTGTGAAAAAATGTGGTTAGAAAAATAAACTGTGGCTCCATTTGCGGAAGTAAAAAAAGCCGAATTTTCAATATAAGTCATCTCTTTATCTATATTGCTTAAACAATGTAAATTAATAGATCGATTGAAAAGTATTACCAGTTTATAAAGAGCCAATTTTTCCATGTTGGAAATATTTTGTTGAAGTCAATCAACACCTGAAAAAAAAACTTTATTACATTTATTTTGTTCCTTACAAAGCAAAATTAAAATGTCAACCACTCAAATAGTAACAATAAAGTCTAAAGAAGAAAAGTCTACACCTCTTGTTGTAGTCAGTAATACTCCAATTGATGAGCAGATTGAAGAACTTATTAGAAAAAATAAAAAATTAAACATAACACGACACCGTAATGGCGAATTAGAGTTATCATCTGGTCCTGATCCAGCGGGTTTGAAAATTCTGCCAAAAGAAACAAAGCAAAGACTTGAAGAAAACGGTATTGATATTTCAATTGGTTATCCAGCAGTTCCTCCAAGAGATAGAATTCCGGTTTATCTTGATCAAGCATTTGCTATTAGGGATTATGATGTTGATTTTATTGAAAGGGGTAAAAACGCAGACCCTGAAAAAAAATCATTATTCGGAGCGGCAAAAGAAATTATTAACTTAACAAAAAATGTTGGTACTGAAGTTGTTGGTTTACAATTAGCAGATTTATCTAACCAGCAAAAAGATGAATTAGCTTTATTAATTGCTGAAAGAGTTATTGTCTTTTTCAGAGATCAAAAACTTTCTCCACAAAAGCAACTTGAATTGGGAGAATATTATGGTAATGTTGAAGTTCATCCACAAACTCCACAAGTTCCAGGTTTGTCTGGCACAACTGTTATTTGGAATGACTATAAAATCAGTCAAGGCTTGAAATTGAACTTTAGCAACAATAATCTTGGTAATTGGGATGCTTCTAAAAATCCAGCAATTGGTAACCAAGTCTGGCATACAGATTTAGTTCATGAAAAACAAGCTGCTGGTTATACTCATTTACATTTAGACGCAATTCCAGATGTTGGTGGTGATACTATTTGGGCTTCCGCTTATGGTGCTTATGATAAATTGAGTAATGAATTTAAAAAGTTTTTGGATGGAAAGGAAGCAGTTTATGTTTCTGCACATTCCTATCTAGACAGAGATGATCCTTTTGGTGGTCCAAAGAAAGTTGAAAGAATTCACCCACTTGTCAGAACACATCCTGCAACTGGATGGAAATACTTATTTGTCAACAGAACCATGACTAAAAGAATTGTTGGCTTATCACCTGTTGAAAGTGATTTAATTTTAAATTATTTATTTGATGTTTACGAAAAAAATGCGGATATTCAAGTTAGATTTAAGTGGACCAATTCTAAGCCAGGTTATGGTACTTCGGCAATTTGAGATAATAGAATTTCTCAGCATAGGGCAGTTTGGGACCATGAAGGTGAAGATGCTAGACAGGTACTAGAGTTACTTCATTGGCGGAAAAACCATATTTCGATCCAAATTCGAAATCTCAAAGAGAATCTCTCGGTAAATACTTACATGAATGGCATTGAACGCAACAAATCTTTATAAAAAATATAATTTTTTGCACTTATTTATTTTCGCCTATTTATTTTTAGCTTCTATACTCTAAAATAGTTTTCTTCCAATATTAACTATATATAACACATTTAAAGTAGAACTTCCTAAAATAATCGAAAATGGGTTTATTTCTAAAATTTAAGGAGAAACCCTTGCTGAGGATGTATTGATCAATTTTTCCGTAAAAAGTTTCTAAACTGTGGTATCTTTGAAAAACTATGGATATCAAAATTTTGCTCTTCACATATTCAGTAACTTTTTCTATTAAAAAGGTGCTCTAATTGAGTGGTAATTAACCACAGTTAGTATATCATATGCGATTTTGAATTATTGTAGAATTAAAAAGTGCGATAAGTAAGGTCTAAATCCTATTAACAAATGTTTAGCTATGAACTTTGGTAACAATATACTGAAACAAGCCGGATTTCAAACATGGGAAAATCTAAGTCTTTTGCTTTGCAGAATTTTAAAATTGATCAGCCGGCAACTTTTAAAACAGAATATATTGGATTATCAATAAATCGTAAGCGTAGATCTGCAAAGCAATCCAGAAATGATAAATATAATATTTTAAATGCATTTAATTAGTTTCCTTCACATTACAGCTTTTATGAAAAAAAGTTTTTGATAAGGTTTGATCTCTACGTTCTATTTTTCTTAAGTGCCTTCTTTTAGACAAATTATCTTGATAATGCAAATGTAAAATCTGCCTTCATTTCTGGTTTAAAAACAGAGCTTAAGTTGCATGATAATGAATTGAATTATTTTCATACATGTTATACCGTTGGTTATGCTGTTTTTCAAATTCCAATTACTCTGTTGATTACAAAATCACATTTTTCAAGACATTTGTTGCATGTTAGTAAATTGGCCTGGAGAATGATAAATTAGCAAATGTATATGTCACAAATGCAATTCAAATGTATGCAATTAGATTGTAGGTGTTTTCAAAGCATGTTCCTTTGCTGCAGTATATGTTATTTGTTTTTCTAACTGCTTAACAGAAGAGAAATTGTTTCTTGGATCTGGATTTTATGCTGCTTTTGCTGGTGCTATTAATGCTAGTGCTGGCGCTTTACAAACACATGAAAGAAATAGCCTAGATGATATCAATGGATTATCCGGTTGGAGATAAAAATTTATCATTGATGCAGTTATTACAATTAGTATATTTTTGTTTGGGTTTTTCTTATTTACAGGTATTCCATCTTATATGAAAAATTTGGTCTTTTCACAGAAGATGATATGATCTTTTTAGAAAAGAGATTAGAGAATAAGGTTGCTTTCCCAAAAAGGTTTACTCAGAAAACCTTAAAGGAAACTTTATTAAAATGTCAAATTAATGATGGTTCTGTATTATGGGTATTACATCATCAATCATGGTACTCAAACGGGGCCAAACTTTATATAAAATCTAGGACAAATTTATTATATGGTTACAACTTGGGATTCATATATGTATTTTGTTCGTATACCTCCAACAATTATAGTTTTTCCACTCTGTAAGTATTAAGGAAAAATTATACCTGTTAATTTTGTGCTGTTAACAGCTTACTATATATGTATTATTTTTGTAGTTTGGAATGTGCTAAAAATAACAGTCTTTTTTGTTTAGAGACTTTTCAAAGACGGTTTAGCACAGATGCATTATTCATGGATTGCAACATTGTGTAAAGATAATGTTGAAAAAGGGCAATAGAGCACTTTCATATGCTGTTAATACGTTTGCTATTCCTTTGCAGTAAAATGTTAAAGATTGCCCAAGATTTTAAAAAAAGATATATTATCAACTTTGCATATAATGGTGCATCTCATATTGTTTTTTTTCATATGTTGGTTTTTATATAAGTATGACTGGAAATATGTTTCCGTGATTTCTGGTTGTAGATTAAATACTGATGTTAATAATGCAGAAGTTGATACTGAGACTGATAATTATAATTATAAAGAGAGTAATAAATCAACAGATAAAGAAAATGTTATTGAAAAAGGTGAGGACTATAATACGGAAACAGTGTACGACATAGATGAGATTAATCGTAAAAAACGTCATGAAGTCCTTTTTGATGATATTTAATAAGTGGTTTTTCAGAGTTACATAGTTTCAAGGGATTTTATTTCTATTTGCGTTTAGAAATTTTCTAAAAATAATACATTTTACACAAAATAATTAACATTAAACCTATTATTTTGCAATTTTTTAATTTACCTATTTTTCAAAAGTTTGATTCCCAGAAATAATTTTATAATTTAAGAGTTTTTTATAAAACCTAAAATTCTAACTTTTTTAACTCTAACAAAACTCCTTTTAGTACTTTTTGAATTACATAATATGGATACCTTTAATAAAGTTTACATTAACACCAAAATTACTTGAAGTTTAACTATACTTTAAGAAAAGCTGGAATACTCTTAGAAAAGCTAATAAGTATATCAGTTGCTGATGAATAGGTCACTAACATGACAACTAAGTTGTAGCACATTATTTATTTGCTTTGATAAATAGTCGCGACTATTGCTTTTGTGCAAAGAAAAAAAAAATTATCATGAAATTTTTTTATCTAATACATGAAAATTTTTTTTTTTTTTTCCAAATAATCAAAATAGATAATCTTTTTAGTTTATTAGTAAACTTTGTACTTTTAAAACATTGTAATAATAATATTAAGAGAAGGTATTTCAATATAAACAAACAAGATGCCATCTAAGAATTCTATTAATAAGCCAAAAGATAATCTTATACGTCAAAGAAAGTCACATCTTGCATCTAAGAAACGTCAACGTCGTGCTCAACAATCAGTTACAGTTATTAAAACATCACAAGGAACAACTGCTATAGTTCCAATTACAAATAACAGAGGTGGAGTTATTGCAAATACAATTATATCGAAAAAGAAAGCAAAGAAAATGGAAAGAAATTTAAAATATGCTGAAATGAGACGTAATAATAAAATTAATACCCCCAAGAAAGGTGATACTGATGTTGATATGAAAGTTGATAATGATGATGAAATCAATAATAAAGGCGGTAAAGAAAGTGCAGTTAGAAAAGCTCTTTGGACAATTGTTGAAAGTGCAAAAGTATCTGGAGTACCTTTGGCTATTTCTGTTGGTGAAGGAACTACTCTCGGTGGACCATCTTTTTAATTTTTTGTATAATCCACATCATATTAGTTAAGATGTAATATAAATAAATAAAAAAAAATACTCTATGCACAACACAGATATCATCGATATTGAGCATAAAAACTATAAATAAAAAAACATAAACTCTGAGGTAATGTTTTTTATTATTTTTAACTAAAAGTAAATAAACAAATAATATCTTTAACTTTTTGTCTGACTACTTACTTATCTTTATATTAATTAATGCAGATTAGTGAAACAATAACAATAGGTAATAATTAATCGAAAGCAAAAGGCTCAGATACCAGCAATATTGATTGATATTATACAACTAATTTCAAAAACACTAAATTAATCCGAGAAAACCGGAAAAACTAATTCAGAATAACTCAACAATCGGAAACCGAAATAAAATTTAAAGTAAAAAAAATACAAATAAACAAAAAAGAAACAATTTTTAGGCTCATTTATAATATATGTATATATTTATATTTATAAATATATATATAAAGGAGATCTAAAGGGGTTCATTTATAAACAATAACAAAAATATCGTAATATATACGTCATAAGTAAATTACTGAATTCGTCTATTGTGAGCAATCGAGAACTACCGTATTGGTCATAAATTACTTCTTGTTTAACTTTAATTGAATATTGATTTTTTGTATGATTGCCTTTCCAATTTGTGAAGATTTTACGCCTCGGATTCGGAGTACGTAATTCCATTAATTTTAGGTATAATATTAGTATTAAGTTACACAAATTGACACAAGATATTATTTCCTCATTAACAAGTATTAAGATCTATTTATCAAAAAAAACAAAAACAAAAACAAAAACAAAAACAATTGACAAATAAATCTTTCTTATATCATTATCATATTAATTTAGGAATACAACTAGGGAAAAAAGAAAAAGAAAAGAAAAATTTATAAAAATGTGTAAAAAAAAAAAGCAATGTTGAAGTGATGTAGAGTCTACGTCATATTTTACATTATTGAATAAGCTCTAGTTTGCACTAAAAAGTAAAAAAAAAAAAGTAAAATAAAAATTAAAAAGTTGTTATAAATAATAAACTATAAAAACACACAGCCGCGTTTACGTAAGGAGGCTCTCTTTTTTATTTTTTTAAAACACTTATAAAACTTTATACGTCATTTGAGTGTGTTATTGAAAAAGAAAAAGAAAAAGAAAAAAAAGGGAAAAGAAAAAGATTTTCCCTTTCATTTGTTATCAGTAAGTCCAAGATACAGACGTCTTGTCAGTTAGATAACATCAATTCTGGTTACGTCATTGAAAATTTGGTTAATAGACTAATATTACTAACAATAGAGAAATTTGTAAAGAAAAAACAATAGAACTAGCCCGGTTTTGCGTTTTTTTTACTTTTTTTTACATAGTAAAAAAATTCGACACCTTTACATCCGCTCGTTGGACCATCAAATTTGCAGTATTTTTTTTGTTGTAAATGCGCAAATCTTAGCCTTTCTCTCACGTAATTTGTATTATGTATAGCTAAGCTCCCTTTGTAGTAGCAACTCGTTTTATTATCTTTTTTTAAAAAATATTATATAATAAAGACAGTTTCCCCTTCTTGACTTCATTCATTTTACCAGTTTCTGATTGACTTTCTACCTCTTACTTTTATTATTCTTTTTTCTTTCTTTTTTCTTTCTTTTTTTTCCTTTTAATGTTATCAATAAAGGAAAGTATAACTACTTGTCAATATCTCCTTAAAACTAATTTAAAGAAATTTACTTTCATAACTGAAAATTTTTACTCAACTCATTCACTTAGAAATAAGAATAATAATTATTTTACAAATTCAAATTCCAATTCAAATTTAAATAATAATAATAATATTAAAATGATCTCCGCTGCTGAAAGATTATCAACTATCGCATCAACTATCTCACCAAGAGGTAAAGATTTAACCAATATAAATCCAGAAGATTACCCTGAAAATCCTTTTAAAGTTACAGTAATTGGTTCAGGTAATTGGGGTTCAACAATTGCAAAAGTTATTGCAGAAAATACTGTTGAAAGACCTTTACAATTTCAAAGAAATGTTAATATGTGGGTTTACGAAGAATTAATTAATGGTGAAAAATTAACTAAAATTATTAATGAAAAGCATGAAAATGTTAAATATTTACCAGGTATTAAATTACCAGTAAATGTTATTGCAGTACCAGATTTAGTTGAAGCCTGTACTGGTGCTGATTTATTAGTTTTTAATATTCCACATCAATTTTTACCAAAAATTTTAGCTCAATTAAAAGGTAAAATAAATCCAAAAACTAGAGCAATTTCTTGTTTAAAAGGTTTTGAAGTTAATCCAAATGGTTGTAAACTTTTATCAACTTTTATTACTGAAGAATTAGGTATATATTGTGGTGTTTTATCAGGTGCAAATTTAGCTCCAGAAGTTGCACAATGTAAATGGTCTGAAACAACAGTTGCTTATAATATTCCAAATGATTATAGAGGTAAAGGTAAAGATATTGATCATCAAATTTTAAGAGCTTTATTTCATAGACCTTATTTTCATGTTAGAGTTATAAGTGATGTTGTTGGTGTTTCAATTGCCGGTGCTTTAAAAAATGTTACCGCAATGGCTGCAGGTTTTGTTGAAGGTCTTGGTTGGGGTGATAATGCAAAAGCTGCAGTTATGAGAATTGGCTTATGTGAAACAATTCAATTTGCTCAATATTTTTTTGATGATGTTAATACATCAACTTTTACAAATGAATCTGCAGGTGTAGCAGATTTAATTACAACATGTTCAGGTGGTCGTAATGTACGTGTTGGTAGATATATGGCTCAACATAAAGTTTCAGCATCTGAAGCTGAAGCAAAATTATTAAATGGACAATCTTGTCAAGGTATGCACACTTGTAGAGAAGTTTATGAATTTTTATCAAATATGGGTAAAATTAATGATTTCCCATTATTTTATGCAACATATCGTATTATATATGAGGATTTCCCAATAGAAAAATTACCTGAATGTTTAGAACCGGTTGAAGATTAATTTATTCTTTAATCTTAATTAGAGTTCCTTTTGTTTTTACAAATTTGAAATAATTTATGAAATTTTATTGTTAACGATGAACAATAAATGTTGATTTGCATTTCTTGGGAAATGGGGTATTTCTTTTCTATAGATTTTCTTGCGTTGCATTTGTATATATTAAATATATAACTGAATATAAATGATGTAAAAAAAAAAATTTAACAAGTTAAAGTTAGTACAATATATAATTTTTGTAAATGTTAATTATTGCTTTGCACGTATGTGAATAAAAAGAAGAAAAAAACTTTCTTGGTGCACTGTGGTAAATATTTTATTATCTCGCCAGTTAGAGATGCATTTATTATAGAACGATGAGCCAGACGAATTGAATGAAGCTACATGTAGTTTTGAAAGAAATGATTCTATTTTATTTATTGATCTACAAGATATCAATAAAATCTACATCAACATAATATAAGCAAAATGTTAGCTACTAGAAATATAGGTATCAAAATGATGAAACCATCATTCTTGTTAAATAAATCATCTTTTAAATTATTTCAAAAACGTTTAAATTCAACTGTTAAAAAATCATACGAGCCAACAAGTACTGAATTAAATCTAGCAAAGAAAATGTCATGGGAAGAATTTTTATCATTAAGAAAACAACAAAGACGTCTAGGTGCATTCGGATCTATTGCAGCTGCAATTTTAGCAATGGCAACATCATTCTCATATTTATCACAAATTGAAATTGATCCAACAGAAACTTTATTTGGTTTAGATATTTTCACAGTTTATGTTGGTGGTATCTTATGTACTGGTTTTGTAGGTTTTATGTTTGGTCCATCACTTATTGGTGATCCATTATTTGCCTTAGTAAATAGAAAAATTATGGGTACTTACAGAATAAAACAAAAACTATTTTTAAAACATATTGCTAAAATGAGAGTCGATGCATCAAGACAAAGTATGAATAACCCAGTTCCTGATTACTATGGTGAAAAAATCGGTTCTTTAAAAGATTATAGACAATGGCTTAGAGATTGTAATGAATATAGAAGAAAGGCAAAAGAATTTTTATAATTCCATTTTTCAAGCTCTTTCTTCACCAATTAAAAGTTAAATTTTTTACATAGTATGTATACATCTTTTATATATATATATATATATATATATATTAATTTCTTGTTGATAATATTATAGTTCAATACAATGGACTTAGCAGTGAATTTTTTCCTCCAACAATCTATCATATAAAGAAAAGAATTATCATCAGTATTGTATAATATTTGGAAGAAATAAAATATATGTAAAATTACTCGCACAGTAAAATTTTCTTCGACAACATGAATTTATAGTTGTACTATATTTTTATTGCTGGTAGAATAAACGATATAGTAAAGATAGAATGGATTTCAGAATATTTTTTTCTTGATACGTATAAGCATAGAAACACAAGATATGTCACAGGAAGATATATATCTACAGTCTTATCCATTTACAACAGCAGCTGCTATTATCGGATTTGTAGATCGTAAGGTGAGTGCAGTTTTAATAGACGGACGTGCCGTAATTGGAGTACTTAGAACATTCGATCAATTTGGTAATTTAGTTATCCATGATGGTGTTGAAAGATTATATTTACCAGGAAAAAAACAGTATGCTGAAAGTACATCTTCTCAAATATATGTTATTCGTGGTGAAAACCTTCTAATGTTAGGAGATTTAGATATTGATAAAGAAGATGCTGCAATTGATGGTTGGGAAAGATTGGATTACGCTAAAACATATGCAGAGCATAAACGTCTAACCATGGAGGCAAGGGAAAAGAATAACATAGAAAAGGAAAAATTAGGTGATTTAGGTGCAGTAATTGCTGATTATTATAATTATAACCTGCATGGATTTTAGGAAATTTATCCAACCCCATTCTAACTCAAGTTTATTCATGTATTATTTAATTTTCTATCTATAAATTATTATATAGCTCTATTTAGTAAAATCACTTGGCTTTGTGGGAATTATTTTTTTTTCTTTCGTTTTAGAAATAGTATACTTAACTCATTTTCTTATTTTCAATCTCATATAGTACAGAATCTTTTTCGGAAAAAAGTGTGTATTCTTCATCTCTACCAATAGGGAATCTCTTATTTTCACCACAAACACATTTTTTTTCAAGAACATCACAATGAGGTAATTTTTTATTCGATTCATTTAAGATTCTGGTTGATGTTGTGTACCCATCTATTTGTAACCTTGAACACTTTTTACAGATCGTTCTCTTTATATCGGGGTGTAGCTTTAATACAGCTTTTTTACTAACAAGATCCATATGATTTAAATACATTCTTGACAATGAATCTATTGATTTATTTAATACTGCCTTATTGTGATAAAGTTGATTGGATGCCATCATACTTCCAATCTTATATAAATATGTTACCCTTTGACAATGATCTTTTTTTGGAATCGTACTTGGTATCTTTGGAGATTTAGATTTTTTTGATTTATTAGATTTATTGACTTTTTGTTGATTTCCTTTATTTTCTTTAGATTGGCACTTAACATTCTTTTCCATTTTTTTATTCCGGTTATTTATAAATCTCAATAAACGCCATTAATTGTGTTAAGATTACAAATTAATAAAATAATAATTTTTTTTTAGAAAAAAAAAAACTATCTGAATATTCTTCAGACTTTTTATCAATGGGCGAGAAACACAAATTGCAACTTCATTTTTGCTAGTTTTGAACTCATGTCGTGAAGGCAAATCGAGTTTCATTTTCAATTTCTTTAATCAATTACTATTCAGTGTCAATTCACATACAACAAAAAAATAATATATAGAGACAACGATGAGTGGTTACGATAGTGCTTTATCAATTTTTAGGTATGTTATTTTCTTTTTAATGATACTATTCACTATCAAGTTATATACAACAATTAAAATTATGATTTTAAACGAAGCCAATAATACTAACATATTTTCCCCAAATCTTTTTTATTTTATTTTATTTGATTTTATTATCAAGTCCTGATGGTCATGTTTTCCAAGTTGAATACGCTCTTGAGGCAGTCAAGAGGGGTACATGTGCAGTTGGTGTCAAAGGTGCCGATACCGTAGTATTGGCCTGTGAAAGAAGAACAACATTAAAACTTCAAGATCCAAGAATCACTCCAACGAAAATTAATAAAATCGATTACCATATAGAATTAGCATTTGCAGGTTTAAATGCAGATGCAAGAGTTTTAATAGATAAAGCTAGAGTAGAAGCGCAATCACATAAATTAACATTAGAAGATTCTGTTAGCGTTGAATATTTAACTAAATATGTTGCTGGTGTTCAACAAAGATACACTCAAAGTGGTGGTACTAGACCATTTGGTATTTCAACATTAATTGCAGGATTTGATGAGAATGATAAAATTCCTAAATTATACCAAACTGAACCTTCAGGAATATTTTCTGCTTGGAAAGCACAATCAATTGGTAGAAGTAGTAAAACAGTAAGAGAGTTCTTAGAGAAAAATTATCCTACCGAAGAATCTTTAGATGAAGCTGGAACCATAAAATTAGCAATTCAAGCTCTGTTAGAAGTTGTTCAAACAGGTGCAAAAAATATTGAAATATCCGTTATGAAACCAGGAGCTACTCCAAGATCAATGACAAACGAAGAAATCGAAACAATAGTAAAAGAAATTGAAGACGAAAAGGCTGCTGAAGCTGAAAAGAAGAAGCCAAGATCAACTGAATAGTTTGTTTACAGGTTTTTAATTCGTATAGTTATTATGTATCAATTTTAATTAAGTAACTAATTATAAATAAAAAAGAAATATAATAAATTAAAAGTAGAAAAAATAGTGTGATAAGCTATAAAAATGTTTTAGTTTTTTGTAAAAATCACAAAATGGTAGTTCTACCTTTAACATTGATAAAATCGTCATTAAAATCATCATCATGGCCTTTATTACTGATTGATGGAGTCTTTAAAACAAATTCATTTGCAAAAAGTCCATTTGGAATAACTTCAATTGATACTAAACCTCTTGTAATATTGGCACTTGGATCGATATCCTCATAAACCGGTGGGTCTAAACATTTCAATGTTAATACAACGTTAGCTATTTCTTTATTTTGGGACTTGTCATATAAACTTCTTTGTTGAACTACCATCATTTGGAAATCATCAGCAAAAACAACGCTTTCTGAATTATATGAATATTCAACAGCATCTAAAGTTCCCAATGCTAAATCATCAATATTTTGAATTTTGAAAAAATCTGCAATACCTTGTTCATTATTCCAGAAAGCATCAACAATTCTGTTAATTTCAAAATTTGCTAAACTACTGTTAATCTGTTCTGGCGATGGTACACTAAAAGAACCTCGTTGATGTGGTGGATTGTATATTAATGTTGAATTTTCAATTGCATTCCATCTTTTTTTCATTTCTCTTTTACCTAAAAATCTATTCAAACCAACTAAACCAATACCACCAATAATAAGAGGAGGAACAACAATAACAAAAACTGGAACGGCAACCAAAATGAAAAATGCTGCAGAAATACCAATTGCACCTAAAATCTTAACACTATCTGGAATACGTGACCATAAACGACCTAAAAATCCACCTCCAATAATACTACTTTTTGGACTACGGTAATAATCAAGAATAGAATTTGAAGTACTAAATGATCTTAATAAATTGCATTTTAATTGTGAGTTGAAATCTGTTTTTGGGATCAAAGATGGGTTAGACTGCAAGAACTTTGAGGAGTATTTATTGGAGCTAAGATATGGCGATGTTTTTCTTATTATAGAATAATATCTAGCAGTTGATTTCTTCTGAATAAAGCTTTGTAATTTAGATGAAACCAAGAATGAAACTTTCATTTTAGTTATAATTGTTGGTTATAATGATATTATGATTATAGAGAAATAAAAGAAACGATAGTTCTATAAATAAGATGTAAACTGTATTAATTTAGAAAGCAAAAAAAAATTAGAAACATGTCACGGAACGGAGCGGGGTGATGTAGAAAAGTTTCAATTTAGTGCTGATGATTTTTTTAAATCTTACAGAAAATGGATATACTATGAATTTATTTGATATAACTATCATTCCTTTAAACAGTAACAAATTTTATAAAAATACAGATTATCTACTTATTATTAAATTATTCTTTCAGGTGGAGGCATTTTACTTGCAAATACCAAATAAGAAGTGTGAGTTTTAACTTCAGATTCTAGCCTTGTAACATTAAACCAATCAAATCCTTCTTCACCTTCTATAATTCTTTTACCTCTTCCAAAAGGATTAAAACCATAATCCTTTTCTTTTGTTTCATTTTCTGTACTGCTTTCTCTATCCTTTCTTGAATGTTTACCTGCTTTTATTAAAGCCAAACCTTCACGTTGTCTTTCTTTAACAAATTTCAAACGTTTTACCGCATCATCAACATCCCTTTTCATTGTTTTATGTGATTCAAACAGTCTACCAGAAGTTTCTGTTAATTCTATATCACCCCAACCTTCCTTTTGTAAAGATTCTACAGTTTTAACGACTTGTTCAAAACATGGAGAAAAACAACAGATTCCGACCTTTCTATCTTTAGCAATGACGTCATCTAAATGTGTAATAGCTTCCCAAGGTGATGGTAAATCTAAGAAGATTGTGTCTGCATCTAAGTTTTCTATACCCTCAATTTTAAAACCATTTAAGCAAACATCTCTGTGTGTGATAATTGTATTTTTTAGACCATGTTTTAAAAATTCATCTTTTGCCTTTTCAAATCTATTCTCATGAAATTCAAATGTGTACAATTTACCTTCATTATTTAAAGTTCTTGCAAATGCATGTGTAAAAGAACCTGAGCCTGTACCAGCTTCTATAACTTTTGAACCGATTTTAACATCTAAACGTTGTAAAATATAACTTGAGTCTGTTGTATAAACAATTTGGGTTCTATGAGGTAAGGACATTGTCCATAATTCTGGAGTTGGTTGTAATAAATAAACAAAACCTCTATCTTTAGGAGTCGTTATTTGGGATCCAAATTCCAATCCAATCATTGAATCGTGAGGAAATGATCCAAATCTGGTATTAAATGATTCACCACTTTTAACATATATAGGTTTTATTATTGTTCTGGAAACATACACAAGAACTAAATCACCCTCTTCGATATATTTCTTTCTATCCAAAAAAGACATTTCTTCTATTTGCTGACTATCTTTTGATTATATTTACCGTTTATTAACGATTAATGTAATATAAAATTATTCAATTACTATAGAGATGGAATAAAAATTGATTTTATGAAATTTTTTTTGATATTTTTTTTTTTAAAAAAAAAATTAAAATTGCTGACGTAAGCAATCATATTACTCAACATGAATCAAAGCTTACTTTACTTCCTAATTAGGAATTTTGCCCACTAAGTAATTTTTTTTTCATTTTTTTTTCATTTTTTTTTCATTTGTAAACTTTTACATTACAGTTTTTATCAATTGCATAAAATATTGATTTCTAGATTAAACATCTAATGAAACTTTGAAATTTTTAACGCAGTTTCTATTTGCGGTAAGTACCAAATTAAGTGCTTCCTTTAGTACTAACAACAACATAAAAGAAAAAACGAAAAACAATATTTTTTTGAAAATCACGGTTACCTAGCGCCAAAACATTCAGCGCGTTGTGTTGTTAAGGGAATCATTGCTAAAGTTGCCTTATTGGGGAAAACAATAATAAAAAACATTTTTTCCTTCTCTTGTTGACATATTGGATCAATGTTAACATTAGAAAGTGCTTAGTAAATAACTGTACTTTCTGGTTATTTGTTTTCCTTTTTATTTTGAAAGTGTTGTTATTGTTGTTGTTGTGATTTTTTTTTACTTTGGTGTCTCCTTCCTTCGACATACAAATTGATAGCTATATAGAGTTTCTATTCTTTTCAGGGATAACAACATAATATCAACCTCATTTCTATATATTAAACATTTTCTTTTCTTTTGTATTTGTTTAATATATTCTAAAGTTTTCCTTGATATTGCTTTTTTTTTCCTTTCTCTTTTCATATTTAGTTCTATATTGAAAAGGAAATTCATTTTATCCAATAATCAACTTTTATTCAATCCATCAATAAAATTTACTTCATTAGAAAATCTGGCGTAATTATTGATAAGTTTATTTTGTTTACATAATAAAATTACCTATCACATTTTTAAGCACTTTTCTAACAGTCATTCGCTTTAATCAGATATCATAAACTAAAGTTATTAGTTATTTTAATTATTCGATTAATTGATTTATCAACTTATCGATTCATAAAATAAAATAAAAAGTTTCAAATAAAAATTATCAAAACAAAATAAGTTAAAAGCTTACAAACTAGTACTTAGTTCTTTACTTTTTATACCTAATCTATTTTTTTATTCAACTCACAGTCATACTATTTCTTTTTATATTTTCAATCGTATATTAATTTTTAGATTCAATTAGAATAAAAATAAGTTAAAAAAAAAATCAAAATTAAAAATATCAGTAAAATGTTAAGAAGATCTTCAAACAAAACACAAAATGATGAAAATACCAATCAAGTATTGAAAAACAAACTTCATAAAGAATTACATGCTTCAAATAACCATTTATCTTCTACAGAAAATTTAAAAAATGGATCAACAACGACCACAACAGCAACAACACGTACTGTTTTAGGTGTTGTTCCTGATAATGCTTTGAATTCTCATCATTTTTCTCAGCAAAATCAGTTTCAACAATCACAAACTGAATCTTATCAACAACAACAACAACAACAGCAAACTTCACAGCAACTTAAAACTAAGATACCCGTATTGGTCGATGATCGTTCAGACTCAAAATCTTCTACTGAATTTGATGATTTAATGGAGACCTCAAATATGGATCATAATGAACAAGAAAATTATATTCATAATCATAACCATCGTGACCATCAACATAATCTTCATATTCATCATGACATAGACAATGATGATGATGAGGAAGAAGAGGAAGAAGAAGTTGAAGAGGAAGAGGAAGATGTTGATGTTGATGTCGATGTCGATGATGAGGAAGGTGCCGTAGATGATGAAAGCGAAGAAGATTTGATTTATAATGAACCATTATCACCAATTTTAACTGATTCAATAAGGCAAGAAATTGATAGAGTATATAATAAATTTTCACGTGATACTCTTGATCCAAACGATGAAGATACATACGATGTTACTATGGTTGCTGAATATGGTAATCGTATTTTTAATTATCTACACTCTTTAGAAATAAAATATAAACCTAATCCAAGATATATAGAGGAAGTTCAAGATGATCTTCTGTGGGAACATAGATCAACTTTAATGGATTGGCTGGTTCAACTTCATTCAAGATTTAATTTATTACCTGAAACATTATATTTAGCAGTAAATATAATTGATAGATTTTTAAGCAAAAAGACAATATCATTATCAAGATTTCAATTATGTGGTGCTGTTGCATTATTTCTAGCAGCAAAATATGAAGAAATTAACGTTCCAACAGTATCCCAAATGGTTTATATGGTGGGGAATCAATATCCAAGAGAATCTTTCTTAAGAGCAGAAAGATTTATGGTTGAAGTCCTTGGATTTGAGTTTGGTTGGCCTGGACCAATGTCATTTCTTAGACGTGGATCGAAAGCTGATGATTATGACAATGAAATTAGAACTTTAGCCAAATATTTCTTAGAAATTACTATTATGGATGCAAGATTTGTTTCTTCACCACCAAGTTGGTTAGCTGCTGGAGCTCAATTTTTATCAAGAAGAATGTTAGGACGTGGTGATTGGACAGAAGCTCATGTTTATTATACAGGTTATACATCTGAACAATTGATACCATTAGCAGAAATATTAGAAGAATGCTGTATGTCTTCAGAAACTCATCATAGAACAATCTTTCAAAAATACAGTGAAAGGAGATTCAAAAGATCTGCATGTTATGTTCAGCAATACTTGCATGAACTATATGGTGCCAATTAAACGGAAAAGATAAACAATTTTAACAGACTATCCATCAATTCTCATTGACCATAAGTTCTAGCTGGTTTTATTTTATTTAACGATTTTCTATTTTACAAGATTAATTTCATTTCATTTTAACTTCATTTTAATTTCTTTACTTTATCTATCCTCATTTTAATACATTTATTTTTATTATAAAGAAAAATTCAATGTATTAACATTTTTATTCATGTTTTTTTCTTATGCTCTCAAAAGTTTGTATCAGATCACATAATGTTAAGTTTGATCTGATTGATAATTTATTGTTTTCTACAGAAATTTAATATATATTAAATATATATATATATATATATATAATTTTTTATGGATTGTTATAATGTTTCTAGTGGGTAAAAATGTTTAACTTCGCAAATAAGTAACGTAATCTATATTATGAACCGAACAGTAATTTTAGTATATGTATATTTATGCTAGGATATGTTATTGATAACCAGATTTAAATTCTAGCGACCCAGCAGTTTGAAGCACGTGCTCAGAGGAAGGGTTTGAAGATAAATAAAATTTAAAATTCACTTAATAGTAGCGAATAATTTTCTGCGTCTTTTTTAAAAATTTCAGATATTAAAATAAAAATCTTTTATTGTGACTGTTGTTTTAAAATTTTTTTTACCCTGTGATGGCAAAGATGTGAGCAGCGAGGAAGGACGGTAAATGTGAGGTTAGTAGTTTGTTCTTAGATGAAAAAAAAAAAGGTGTAGAACGTTATTTCATACAATTGAATAATATTAATATTTTTAACATTATAATATATTCTCTTTGAAAGATTTTATAAAAACCAATACACTTATATAAAGCAAAATGTCTGGTTCCGGTGCTCAAGGTACTAAATTTAGAATGTCAGTAAGTAGAAATTAAACTGATTAAATAATAATAATAATACCCCAAAAACGAAATGAAGAAAGGATTAAACTTGAATTGAATACAAAACACTGTGAAAAGACTTTTAGTTATCTAGTGATGTCAAACAAGAAAGAAGTTAATTGTTAGTCATTATCAGAACTTTTACTCTAAAATCAAATAGCTTAGATTTATAATTGAAAAATTTGAAAATGGAGGGAAGGGGCAAGTAATTACCATATCATTAAAATACTTAAATGTAATAGAATTGAACTTATTTATCAATGAAAACATATAGAAGTACCATAGAATATTGAAATGGTTATTGCATGAACAAAAATTTTACAAAATAATCAATAGTTTGAACTTAATATCAAATTTTTTTAAATTTCATTCATTCAAGTTAATTCCTTTTTATCTTTACTTGAATAAATTGAATCAAATACTAACATTATGTTATGATTATATATGTTATAATCGTTAATTATTTTTTTATTTAATTTAGCTTGCATTACCAGTTGGTGCAGTTATGAACTGTGCTGATAACTCTGGTGCTAGAAACTTATACGTTATGGCTGTTAAAGGTAACGGTGCAAGATTAAACAGATTACCAGCTGCTTCAGCAGGTGATATGGTTATGGCTACTGTTAAAAAAGGTAAACCAGAATTAAGAAAGAAAGTTATGCCAGCTATTGTTGTCAGACAATCTAAACCATGGAGAAGAAGAGATGGTACTTATCTTTACTTTGAAGATAATGCTGGTGTTATTGTCAATCCAAAGGGTGAAATGAAAGGTTCTGCTATTACTGGTCCAGTTGCAAAAGAATGTGCTGATTTATGGCCAAGAATTGCTTCCAACTCTGGTGTTGTTGTTTAAGTCTCTAATTACTTTAACTTATATAGATAATATCACTTGGTGCAAGGAATAATGCATATAAATCTTTGTATAACATAATAATTCGTTAACTCGTTATAAATTCAAAACTTAATCCCATAAACCTAATGTAAAAAAAAAAA
>JAJLVB010000105.1:0-42193 GCA_030570135.1 Pichia deserticola | reverse complement strand
TTATATATTATTGCCATACATTTGTTCTTAAATATTTAACATATATTTCCATTTTATTCACATACTAATATATTATATTACTACTATTATTATTATTATTATTATTATAGATTTATTTCATAGTTGTAATTTTATTAATTGATAATAATTTACATCATTTTATTATAGAATAACAAATAACAGATTAAATAATTTTAATTAACTAAATCTGAAAATTAATTATTAAAAATCTAAATTATTTCATTAATTTAAAATTTTAATTTTACTTTTACTTTTACTTTCACTTTTGATTTTGATTTTTCATTAATATCTATTAATTATCATTGATACCTTTTCTTAAAACTGTATTCTTATTAAATTAAATATATCATTAAATAATATAGTTAATCTATTAATCAATTAATTAATTAATCAATCAATCAATCAATCAATCAATCAATCAATAATGTCATCAGCTGCAATATCTTATGCAAATGCTGCTGCAAAGAAAGATCCAATAATTGATTCAAATTCTAATATAATTGAAACTGAAATTTCAAATAATAATGAAATTTCAAATAATAATGATAATGATAATGATGATAATGATAATTCAAATAATTTAGAATCTAATAATTCAATTAATAATGATAATGTTGAAATTTCAGATTTAAATCAATCAAATAAATCAAATAATCAACCTTCAGTTGCTTTAGCTCCAGCTCCTTTACCTTCAAAAAATGCTTGGGGTAATATCGATTCTTCAATATCTGCTTCAATAGATTTATCAATAATAACTAACAATAAATCAAATAACAATAATAATAATACTTCAATTTCAAATTCTGCAAATATAAAATGGGTTCCTTATAAAGGTGCAAATATAGTAATTTCTTCAAATAATCATTCAAATAATCATCCAAATGGTTCAAATAAGAAAAAATCAAGGAAATCAAAGAAGAAATCTTCAAATAACTCATCATCACCACCATCATCATCATCATCTAATAATAATAATAATAATAATTCTGATAAAAAACATTCAAATAAAAGATCTTCAAAATCTTCAAATAATGATTCAAAATCTTTAAATAATGATTCAAAATCTTTAAATAATGATTTAAAATCTTCAAATTCAAATTCTTCATCAACTGCAGCAGCTGTTGAAATTTCAATTCCAAATAATGAAAAATTATCTGATTCCAAAAAGCAAAATTCAGATTCAAATCAATCAAATCAATCAAATAAATCATTAAATCCAATTTCAAATTCAAATTCAAATCCAAATGATGATGATTCAAATAGTTCAAATCCTCATAAACAGCAACAACAACCAGTTAAAAATAATAGAAATTTAAATGGTAATAATAGAAGATATAATAACCAAAACAGAAATAACAATAATAACAATAGATATAATAATCAAAAATATTATAATAACAATACTTTTTATCAACAAGGAAATTTCCAATATTATGCAGATTTTGCAAATGGTGGTTATACTTATAATCCAAATTATCAAAATATAAGATATTATAATAATAATAATAACAATATTAATAATAATAATAACAACAACAATAGAAATTATCACAGACAAAATAATAATTATAATCATTACAACCATAATCGTAATTATAATAATCGTGGTAAATACATAAATTATAATAATAATAATAATAATAATAATAATAATAATAATAATAATAATAATAATAATAATAATAATAATAATAACAATCCTAATCTAATAATGAATTGGATTTCACCAGAATCAAGATTAGCTGCAATTTCATCAATTGCAATGCAATTAGATTACTATTTTGATATTTCAAATTTATTAAAAGATATTTATTTACGTAAACATATGAATTCAAATGGTTGGGTTGATTTAGAATTTATCTCTAATTTTTATAGAATTCGAGCTTTAAGTTGTGGTGATTTATTAGTTATTAAAGAAAGTTTAAATTATTGTTATAAATTAGAATGGGGATTAATTGAAAATAATGATGAAAATAATTTAAATATTGAAAAAATTGAAATTAAAAATAATTCAAATAATCATAATAATAGTATTGAAATTAAATCTGAAATTGAAACTCAATCTGAATCAACAATTGATTCTGAAATTTTAAATAATGAATTTATTAATAATAATCCAATTAAAAATATTAAAATTCGTGCTTTAACTGATCCACTTAATTGGATTTTACCAGAATCTGATCGTGAAGGTTGTGGTTTAGATAATTCTGTTCCAACTAAAATTAATAAAAGAAATAATGAAATAGTTGAAGAAGTAATTGAATCAAATGAAGAAAAAATTACTGAATCTAATGATAATACTAATCATGTTGATTCAGCAGAAAATTAACAGTAATGAAAAACTTATCATCAAAAGAAGAAGAAGAGAAAATTAAGTAAAATAGGAGAAGTTAAACTTCAAATTTCAAATTGTCAATATTATTACTATTACTGCTTTTATTATTACTATTATATTCATAATCTTTGCATGCATTTTATTCAACTGTTTAATTATCAACTCTATAAAACAACCTTTCCAAAAAAATAAAAATATAAAAAATCAAAAAAAAAAATATTATTAATAAAGCTCTGTACTTAGTCTATTCATTCAATTTCATTGAATATATGTTTTTTTTATTTTAAAACAATCTAATTATTATGAATTTCATCAATTCAAATACTTTTACTTTTTTTTTAAATTTTTTTTCCCCCTATATATATCTATATCTATATCTATTTATTGGTTAATAATGATATTATTTTATTCATTTAAAAAATTATCAATTTATTAATTCAATTTATACATTAAATGCTAAAGAATATACATTTTTCGTGAAAGAAATAAATATCTTATTTCTATCACTCATTCCTCCTTTTTTAATTTGAATAATGTTATATATATATAATGTATATCATGTATATCTTTCAATATACCCAATTTTATGGGTTTCCTAAAGAGCAACAAATAAAAGCCAATGGTTCTATATTTGGATTACCTAAAGCAGTAATATTTGATAATGAAAAACATGCTCAACTATCATAACATTGCAATTTTTGTTGAGCCAAAAAAAAAAAAAAAAAAAAAAAAATAAAAAATAAAAAATAATAGATGAGGAAGGCGTCTGCTGGTTGTATCTCTTTCATGTTCACATATCAAAATATCCAATTACGTTGTTTCTAATTGTATTTACACATATAATATCTATCCCTTTCTTAAATTCAAAAGCATCAATTATTAATCTACAAAAATCGAAATGAGTGATGATCCATTTACTTCAATTCAATGGGATGATAAAAATAATGATAATACCAATGATAATGACAATGATAATACCAATGATAACAATAATTTAATAGATAATAATAGTAATAATACAACCATTAATAAAGATAATAGTCTAATTGAAAATGATAATTCAAATGATGACTCAAACATAAATAGTAATGATTTAGAAGGAAGTGGATTAATAACTCAAACAATGATATTAGGAGCTGAAAACGATACTAAAGAAGTAATTAATGATGCTATCAATAAAGAACCTGAAATAGATGTGGAAAATTATGTAAATGCTAATGATAATAATAAGACTACTGAAATAACTAATGATATTGTTGATGAACCCGAACCTTTCAAATACAATAAAGATTCAAATGAGGACACAACAACAAATTCAACTTATAATAATGATAATATAACTTATAAATTAAATATTAAAGTTACCAATCCAGTTACTGAACATCAAGGCTCAAATTCTTTTACATTATATCACATTGAAATTGAAACAAATAATCCAAAATTATCGAAAGAAAAATATACTATTTCCCGTCGTTATTCTGATTTCGATACATTATACCAATGCTTATCATTTGATCATCCAACTCTATTAATACCCCCTTTACCAAATAAACAGAGATTAGAATATATTAAAGGTGGCCGCTTCACAGAAGAATTTGTTTCAAAACGTTGTAATTCTTTAAATGTATTTTTAAACAGAGTTATTAAACATCCAATTTTATCAAAAAGTGAAGTTTTAATGGTATTTCTTGAAAATAATGATTATTGGAATACATATAAATCAAATTTACAATTCAATGATGTAAATTCAATAATACATTCAAATTCTAGTGTTGAAGGTGTAACCGACTTTTTAATGAACTCGTTTAAAAAACCTCATATTGAAAGTAAATTCAATAAAAATTTTCAAGAAATTGATCATCAAAGATTGAATTTACAAGATAATTTAAATAAAATTGATAGAATTTATTCAAAGGTGGTAAATAAACAGGAATCTATATCAAAAGAATTAAATTCATTTGGGGATGAATTTAATAAATTAACAATCTTATTAAATAATGATTTTGATGGTAAACATAGAACTCAAACTGAATTGGATTATCAAACAAAAATTATGGTTGATGAATTCAAATTATTTTCGGAAAATTTAAAAAAATCAGGTAATTATTATGATGAATTAAATAAATTTATCGAATTTAATTATTTGAATAATTTAAAAGATTTAGAACATTATTTAATATCACTTGGTAATTTAATTAAGTTAAAAGATAATAAAATAGTTGATTATGAAATGCTAGATAATTATCTTGAGAAGGCTATTTCTGAAAGAGATAATTTAATTCATGGAGGCTCATTAACTTCAACAACAGAGGGTACAATCTCTTATTTAAGTAGGAAATTTGAATCCTTAACTGGTTTTAAAGGTTCATCTTTATTATCATCATCTTCATCATCCACTTCTAATAATATACCGAGTAACAATGATCATCAAAATACTACTAATAATAATACAAATAATCCAGATTTGAGAAACAAATCATCACTTGTAAATGAAAGAATTGAAAAATTAAATAATAGAATTTCATTATTAGAAAAGGAAAAAATTAAGGCAAAACAAGTTTATGAAGAATTTGAGAAAGACCTACTTGAAGAATGGGTTGAATTTCAAAAAATCAAAGATGATGAAATTTCAGATTCTTTAAATGATTTAAGCAATGAGTATATAAATCTTTATTCAAAGTCTTTTAAAGATTGGAATGATTTTGAAATTAAAAAAAAAACTTTTAAACTAGATAATAAATTAAATGATGAAACTAGGGATAAATATTTCAATCATAGTGCTGTTTTGAAAAACGATGATGAAATTAAGGATTTATTAAAGGGTATTGATATATAATAACCAATAGGTTTTCATGTTACTAAATAAGAAAATATACACATATTTTTAAAAAAAATATAATTTTATAGTTTTTGTCTTTTACTAATAAATTTTGGTAATTTTAATAAGTTATCATCACCAAATTCTAAAAAATCATTATTTGAGTAAATTTGTTTATATTTTTCACCCCAAATATCTATAAATTCTTCTAAGGTTATAAATTTGGAATAATTTAAAATTGGGAAATCATCTAGCTTTAAAACTCGTTTTTTCTTATTAATTGAACTTGGACTTTTATCATTTTGATTTATATAAAAACGTCGTAATAAAGAAATGGCTTCCTTATGACATACTCCTGGTACTATTTTATATTTGGATTTATACCTTATATTGAAGACACTACCATTTCCCCCAAATCTTTCATTAGGGCAACCGAAAACTATCATATTAATTCCGATTTGGTCTAACATAGATGCACACATTATACAAGGTTCAACTGTAACATATAATGTTGAATTTTGCCATATTGACAAATGTGTTTCAGGGAACTTCTTCAGTAAATATTTATAAATTTCAAATTCTGCATGAGCTGTTCCATTAAGTGTCAAATTCGTCATATTATGTGCTTTATAGATAATTTCCTTTGTTGAATTATTTACTAAAACAGCGGTCACTGGGACTTCATTATTTTGCAAGGCAACATCACCATATTGGACGGCAACTTTCATAAATTTGTAGTGATCTGTTGAATCCATTGTTGCTGACTGACACTATAAAATATGAGAATATGTAATGTTAAAAAGAAGGTGATACTTTGGTTAAATACTGTTAATCATAGTGACAGTTAAAAAAAAAAAAAATACGTATCAAAAATTAATTACCAGATTGGTAAATTGGAGATGCGAGTAAAGATTTTCATGCTTACATGAATGTTTACTTTTTTTTAGGTTACAAAATATCAAACTTGTATCACTGATTGGGGTATCCACAAACACACACACACATATATATATATATATATATAACAATAGGCAGATAATCATGTCCAATCTTGATTTAGTAAGAGATGAGATACGACAGTTAGAAAGGGAAATTGAAGAATTAGAAGAATCAGAGGAATTACAAAGTGATGATGATGTGATAAGTATTGATGATGATTCTTTCAACGAAGTTACTGAGGAAAATGATAATGAACAAATTCTAAGTCAAGTGGGTCAAATAGACCAACTATTATATGATATTCTAAATGAAAAAGAAGAAGAAAAAGAAGGAAAGAGTAGTATAATCGATGGAAAGAGAATAATATATTCGAATGAGTTGAAAAAATTCCATAAGATACAAATACCTAAGATTCAAATTGAGAACATTCTTAGATTTAACGGAATCACCGTATTTCCTATTTCAAATGATAAACATGGTGAATTTCTTGGTTTAAGATTCGACGTTTTCAATACTTATTTGAAAAAATTCTCTTCCTGTAATTATATTATCTTGAAACAATTTCAAACTGAAACGGATGGTAAAATAATTACAACCAATGACGAAAGTGAGTGGAAATGGAATATATTTCAAACTACAATACCAAAATATATACCTGTATTTGACTTAGCTAATATATATTTAGCAAAAGGTCATCATAGAGATAATATAATATCAGAAATCCGGTCGATTCAAATACCCGGATTCAATCGTATTAACAAATTTTCCATGCATATTTATGAGCACCTATTTCAATTGGAAAGAAGAAGAACAATAATCTACCAGCTCAAAGATCACTACACAAATAGAAAGCTTCACCAAATACAAATAAAATCTGATTTAGCTGTTAGTAAAATTGAAATTGCAATTTCCAAATTGGGAAAATTAACGGTATTAATAGACGACGCCACACACGTGATCACGGACCACAGAAGTGGCGAAGTAACGAAATTACCAGATTTAGACAATGTTATTGCTGCCTTGAAATTGAAAATAGATTCAATGATCATGTCATAATTAAATGTGTTTATAACACAACAGAGAACTCTCATAAAGACTGTTGTTAATGTTAAATTTCAATCGATATGGAGAAGATTAAAATTGGTATAATAGTCTCGTTTCCAACTGTGCTTGTTTTTTCAGAACCAATACGGTATTTCAAAGATACACTTTATCCAAATTTTGATCCACAACAATGGCCATTTATAAGTTCAAATGGCTTTCTAAATAGATTTTTAGCAGGTCATGCCTTTGAAATATTTATTCTATTATTTATTATATTAAATTCATACAAGTTATGGCTTGTTCATCAAAAAGTACCATTACTACCTGTCACAGAAAATATTATTGATAATAACTCCACCATTGATAACACAATAGACAGTTTACAATGTAATAAATCCGATTTAAATTTGTATAAACAAATTGAAAATACCGAGTTACCAATTTCAAATACAAGATATGTTTTAATACAGCTTATTAAGCTATCATGTATTTATCTACCTCTAATTTTATTTATTGTATGGTTTTTCGGTGCTTCAATTTACGATCGAATTTATCGTTCAACTGGCGGTTATTGTGTAAACCATCCAGAATTAAAATATTATAAAACATGTGTCTCTAAAGGTTATACATATACAGGCGGCTTCAAATGTAGTGGTCATGGACTAATCACTTCAACATTTGCTTGCTGTTTAGCATTTGAAACAATAAGTCTTAATAACTGGATTTCTTTTATTAACAAAATGAATCCTTTACCATTTCATATTTATAGATTTGGCCATCTATTGCTGGTAGTTTCTGCTTATCTTTATGTCTGCTGGTTATTAATGTTTACAGTAACTTGCCTCTTTTATCATACATTTTTTGAAAGGGTTATAGGCACTTCTTGCGGGATTTTAATATTCGCTTTTATATATATAAAATGTAAATTATAATTGATTGTTTAGTTAAATAAATTTTTATATTTCAATTGAATTCGGTATTTCAAATATTTTTGTGTAAAACATGTAAAAAATTATTTTGGTTAAATTAAATATACAAATAAAAAAGAAATAAATATACATTTGGTGAATAGAAAAAAAAATAGGAACAAATACACAATAAAAAATATATACACAAAATTGTTAGTAATTAATCAAGCCTCAATTTTAGCATCTTTTGACTCATCATCTTTATCCGCTTCATTATTCATTGCAAGAGCATTTTCAGCAGCAGCATTAGCATCTTCTCCATCCCACTGTTGAATTAATTCATTCATACGTTTTTCAATAATATCGGCACATTTAATGACCCATGATCCTTCTTCATTATAAACGTGTGCATTGGCAATCATTTGTTTACATTCAGCAATTAAACCATCCCAATTAACGATTTTCTTAGAATCTATTTGTTTCCTCATTTGACCTAATGAAACAGCATGTTTAATTACTTTATAATAATCTGAATAAAATTTTCTTGATGGTAACTTGAGGAAAACAGTTCCGACACTATTTCCATTTTCATCGACACATTTTTCTAACGAATTAAGTAAAATATGAGCTCTTTGAATCCAAATTGGCACAGGAGGTTTTACTTTTTTAACCGGTTCCTTAACAACCGGTGTTGAACCTCTTGAAAGTCTTTGCCTCTTCCTAGATGGAATGTCCTCCTCATAAACTTCTTCATCACTATCATCATCATCATCATCATCATCTTCAATATCATCGCCCTTATCGTCTTCACCAGTTTCATCCCCATTTACAATACCTAATTTACGTTCTCTTGTTTTACGAAGCTTTTCAATACGCTTACGCTTTCTTGCAATTGCTGCTTCAACTGAATCATTATCGTTATCCATTGCTTGAAGCCATTGTTCTTCAGTTAAACCATCATCATAAACTACTCTTTTTGTTACTCTACGACCAGTACTTTCTTCTCTTTCTTCAAGATGAACACTCATATCTTCTTTGAAAACTTGCGGAACTTCATCATCAGCCATTAATCTTGGGGTACCTCTTAATTTATCCTCCTTTGCTCTTTCAACATCAAGATGATGGAAAATTTCCATTTCATTATCATCACGAGCTAAAATTTCATTAATTTCTTCATCACCGTAGTTATCAATTTCATCATCATTAGTTTTGTCTTTTTCTTCCTCAATTAATCTCTTAAGGTATGCTTCTTGTTCTTCTGCACTTGATTTATTATCAAATTTACCAGCTTGAATAACCTTACCATCTATATCCAACTTTTGATGAGCTCTATCAAGAATAACTTCTTCAACAGATTCTGAGGTAATTAAACGTAAAATACGAACTTCATTCTTTTGACCAATACGATGTGCACGATCTTGAGCTTGCAAATCTTGATGCGGATTCCAATCTGTATCAAAAATAATAACGGTATCTGCAGTTTGTAAATTTAAACCTAAACCACCAGCTCTAGTGGATAATAAGAAACAGAAATAATCACTATCTGGAGCATTAAATTCTTTTAACATTTCTTGTCTATCATCTGCTTTTGTTGAACCATCAAGTCTCATATATTTCATATCTCTAAATCTGAGGAAATCTTCCATAATATCCATAACTTGAGTCATTTGGAAGAAAATCAAAACTCTATGACCAGTCTTCTTCAGTTTTGGTAAGATTCTATCTAATAATTCAAATTTACCAGATGATCTCCAAATCATATCAGTAGTACTTTTATCAGGATTAACAACAGTTTCAACTTCTTCAAAAACAAATGGATGATTACATGCTTTACGTAATTGCATAATTTTATTATTTAAACCTTTAAGACCTGATTTTGTTGCACCAGCTGTACCATGTCCAATGAATAATGCATTGTGTGACAACAATTGCTTGTAAATTCTTGATTGTAAACTTGAAAATTTACACTTGATAACTTTTTCAACTTTATCAGGTAAATCTTTTGCAACATCTTTTTTCAGACGACGTAATAAGAATGGTCTTAAAACTTTATGCAATCTTCTAATAATTAATAAAGATTCTTCTTCACTTAATTCTAATTTTTCTTGATGGCCAGTATTTGCAAATGGTGTATTGAACCATTCATCAAAACTTTGAACAGAATTGAAAACTTTTGGTAAAATAAAATTTAACAAAGCCCATAATTCAGGTAAATTATTTTGTAATGGGGTACCTGTTAAAATTAATCTATTTCTAGTATGATAATAATTTGTCAAAGTTTGAAATAATTTGGAACCTGTGTTTTTCAATCTATGACCTTCATCAATTAACATATGTGCCCATTTAAATTTACTCAAAATCGGCCTATCTCTAATAACATATTCATAAGTTGTTAATAAAACCGTAAAATCACCAGATCTAATTTGATATTGTAAATCTTTACGTTGTTGTTGTGTACCTTTATAAACAATAGTCTTTAAAGATGGAGCCCATAATTGAAACTCAGTTGTCCAATTTGTAATTGTTGAAAGTGGAACAATGATTAAAAATTTTCCAGTTTCATTTTTCTTTTCAATTAAATAAGTTATAAGTGCAATCGATTGAATTGTTTTACCCAAACCCATTTCATCCGCTAAAATACCATTTAAATGATTATTATATAATGAAACCATCCACTCTAAACCTTTAAGTTGATATTCTTTTAAAGTACCACCGACTAAAATGGAAGGTTGTTCTGTAACATGTTCTTTGATCTTATGAGCAACTTCATAATAATCTATTTTTTCACGTTTTTCATCATCAGTTTCACCTTCAATACCATTACGTTTTAAAGATTCACCCTTTTCAACTTGTGTTAAAATTTTACTTTCATTCTGTTGAACTTTAACAGCATTTGCTAATGTATCAAGGAAAGAATTAGTTTGTCTTAACAAATGAGTAATACGTTTATCCTTAGTTTGATCTAACAATTTAATATAAGCTTCTTCATCATTTGCTTTTAAAGCTTGCAATCTTTGTTTTGCAGTTCTTTCAAATTTTTTAGATTCTTCACGTTCTGCTTGTTGATGGAATTGATGTATTGCCTTACCTAATTGAAAACGTTTCATTTGAAATTGAGCGATATGATTTTGTGAATCAGTTGCAAATTCTGTTAATTTTTTAACATTTTCATTATGAATTGATTCAATCAATTTCTTTCTTTCTTGTAATTTTTGTTGTTGTAATTTTTCAGCTAATTTAGCAGTTTGTACAACCTTTTGTTTTGGATGAACACAATAAGTCCTCTTCCAAGTTTTGAAAACTGAATAATTATTTAAATTTTCATCATGATAAATTGTATTAGTTGCAGCTTTAATTAACAGATGATTTCTTAATTGTTTTTGTAATGGTAATAATTTTAAACCTTTTAACTCAATTAAAGCATCAATCTTTAATTGATCAACATTATCTATAATTTTATCATTGGAGAATTTTAAATCATTCTCAAATTTATCAAAATCATAAGAACCTAAATTTGAAGGTAAACTTTCTAATTCTTTTATTCTAGTATCAATTTTAAGTTTGATTGCATCTTCCATATCTGGTAAACCAACAGCATTAAATTTTGGATTCACTGTTGGTTTGTTTGGTATTATTCCAAACATTTCTGCTTTTGAATCATAATCATCTAATGGCAAAGATAAAGGATTTAAATTTTTAATTGCATTATTTTCATCATTACCTGATAATAAATTAGTGATTTCATTAGTTAAATCCGAGTTTTCACCAGATTTTAAAAATTCCAATGACAATTCTGTTGGTAAATCTAAATCTTTTGATAACAGTTGAAAACCTAATAACTGATTTTTCAATAAATTCAAATCTATTTTTTCAGAATTTTTGGACCAGGACTCTTTAATTTTTAGTTTATTCTCTTTTGATTTTTCAGCTATTTTATCAACTTTCTGTAAAGTTTTAAAAATTGCTAGTTTTTCAAGAGGATTAGCATTTGCTAATTCTAATTTAACAAAATGATTTAACAATATTTCAACATCTTCACGTGTATGAGGAAATGGAATTTTTGGTAATTCTGGTGTAGGTGTAGGTAAAGTCACAGGTGCAGGAGTAGGTGTTGGAGTAAAATTTGGTGTAGTATTTGTTGTAGGCACAGATACACGACTTGGTGTAGATACATGAGTTGTAGTTTCTTTTGGAGTAACTGATTTTGTGATTGCAGTTGTTTTTGAGTCAATTGAGGTAGGTATTGAACTTGGAACAGGTGCAAAATTGGTTTTGACTACAGCTGAATTTGGAATTGGAGTAGGAACTGTGTTTATAACTTTAGGTTTATTATCAACTGGAGATAGTGTACCATTACCATTTATATTATTATTATTATTATTATTATTATTATTATTATTATTATTATTATTATTATTATTATTATTATTATTATTTGTATTACTTGTATTACTTGTACTAGACTCTGATATTACAACGTTAGTTTCTGTACTTGATACTACTGAAGGGATATTTGAGTTTATGGAACCATTGACATTTTCTACTTTAACAATTTGTTCTGTAGATAGTGGTGTTTTATTAGTTGGATCAATAACTTTGTCATTATTATTCGTTTCAATATTTGATTTTGTTGCTTGTATTGATGATGATGTTACTGGTGATAATGAAGTAGTAGTTGAAACAGGATTTCCTGATACTAATTGAGAAGTTTCCGTTAGTGTAGAATCTGCTACTACAGTTGTATCCTTTTCTGACATTATTTAGTACGAAATCAAAATAATAATTGCTGAGTGAGAGAGGGAAAACTAATTTAATCAAGGATCAATTATGGTGTTTTCGAATAAGTAAATAAAATCAAAATAAAATAAATATGGTAAATAGTAATAAAATCAAAATATTAGCTGAGCATTTTTACGTCCTACACAGTGAAAAGGGCGAAATAAGAAAACGTGAAAATTAGATAAAATTTTTGGTAATTTCTACTAATTTTTTATACACTTTGAAGCGTTCGTTAGTTAAAATTAATAAGTAATACTAATAATTATTTTCTTCATTTCGCGAATTTGTTTTTCCTCTTCTTTTGTATTGCATATTGTATTATTTATTACAGTATATATTTATTTAGTAGTTATTTATATAATGTTTATTTAGCTTTAAATTTCTTTTTTTGTATACACCATGGTGTACGGGTTGTAATTCAAAAAATGAAAATTGCAGTCGGGTCGATTTGATGAGATGATGAAAGTTGAGGTTTTTGTTCATATCTACCACTCATAACAGATCTTATAGTTTGTAAAAGACTTAAATATGTAAATTTTTGATTAGGTTGAAGTTTACTCATTGAAGTTAAAAATGCCCAACTCATTGCACCTGTAAATGAACCAGCTTCATTAGCATCTGCACTTGTTTGATCATCCCTACAACCTGAAAACATAATAACATCTGCATTTGACATTTTACTTTGTTTAATTTTATCAATTTGACTTTTACTTTTATAATTTGAAACTTTATTAAATAATGATTTTGCCCCACTAAACATCATACCAGTATTTCTAGTTTCATATCCTAATAAAATATTTGCACCATCACCTGTACTATCTTTCCAAATATTATATTCTTTTAATCCACCATCTTTTGCTCTATAAGTAAATGGTAAATCTAATGCTGTACCACTATGACATGAATCAAATATTGCTGTTAATCTACATCCAGTTGGTAATCTTTTAACCATTATATCATGCATTATATCATCAATAATTGATCCACTTTGTTGAAAATCAACAGGATAAATACATTCATCTTTACCATCAACTTCATCACCATCTAAATCTTTTTCTTCACCTCCATGACCTGAATAATGGAAAAATAATGAATCACCAGATGAGGCACCTTGAACTAACCATTCCATTGCTCTTAATATATTATTTCTTGTTGGAATTGACATATTATTATTTGAATCATCAGTTAAAACAACCATATCAGATGATCTATATCCACCTTTTTGAATTAAAAATCTTTCCATATTTCTAACATCATTAATACATCCACGTAATGAATTATTTGATCCAATATAATTAATTCCAATTAAAAGTGCCTTTTTTTTACCTTGACAATTTGATAGTTGAAAATTCTGAACAATATTTGTACCACTAATTTGTGATGATTGCATACTATAATTATTACCATTAACTGCTCTTGCAATTTGGTTTGGTGGTGGTCCTATTGGTGGTCTATAACCGTTATATTCTTGTTGACCAGGTGGTGGCATACTTGGTCTTTGATAACTCATCTTATTATTTGCTATTACTTTAATAAAATCTTTGAATTTAAGTTTAAATCTATTTTTAGAAAAGTTTATTTAATTTTTTATGTTCCTCCATAATAGTATTATTAAAATTATTTGAACAATTAGAAAAGTAATTAAACAAATGTAATGAAAAACATCGAGCATTAAATCTTTTAGTAAAGTATATAAAAAAAAAAATCACAATTTAATTCCATTATTACATTATATGTAACATTTAATTTAATAATTTTATCATACATGCAGCGAGCCTTCTATTTTTATATGGATTTCATTTTTCTGTTTCATTTCCTATATCTTACCTTTAACCAAACAAGATTCTTATATGCAATCAATTTTCTACACATTGGACACTTACCACTTCTACCACCAGGACCTGTACTTGTACTACCAGGTTCTTTAGATGATGCCAGAGCTCTATAAATACATCCTGCACAAAATACATGCCCACATGCCGCTGCAACCGCATCCTTTATCGGGTCCATGCAAATAGCACATGTAATATCTTTAAATGTCTTAGTTGTGTTTAAATTAGATATTGTTGATCCATTACCTTTAAATTTATCATTCTTCCTTTCTTTTTCTTTTTCTTTTTCTTTTTCAGTAATTTGATTCAATAATTGCTGTGTTGTAGGTATAGGTTTACCGTCTAACATTATGATATCATCATCATTTTCATCATTTTCCCCTATATCATCGTTAACATTATCATCAATTGCAATGTTTCCATTAATATCTCTTCTATTTCTATTATTTCTTCTTTGATGTCTAATATTTCTTTCATCAATATCATTATTGTTTAAGTCATCAGGATGTCCAAACCAGTCATCAATTAATTCGACAGAGACATCAATATTTTGATCATCTAAATTCCTATTTGTTTCCTCTAAATTCCTATTTGTTTCCTCTAAATCTATATCTACTATATTCGTAGAGTTATTGTTATTATTAATATTGTTATGTTGTTGCTACATCAATATCAGGAGTTATCCTACTTGAAATTATTTCAACATCAGAGTATTGATCAACATCATCAACATTATTAACGCCACCGGTACTATTATTATTATTATTATTATTATTATTATTATTATTATTATTATTATTATTACTCTCATTTATTTGTTGTGTAGAAACATTATCATTTATTACAACTATATCATCTGTATCATCTGGTGTTGTGTTAGATCTATTACGAGTTTCATTATTATCCTCATTATTATTTTCATTATTATTTTCATTATTATTTTCATTATTATTAATACCATCTTCATAATCTGAATTTTCAGTAGAGACAGAATGCAAATCAATTAATCCATGCTTTTCTTCTTTATTATTAGTTAAGTTTAAATAATCTTCATTATTCACTTCTTTATTATCTAATTTTCTTCGTTTGAATTTACTGTTAATATTGTTATCATTATCATTAACATCATTAACATCTTCATTATTATTATCATTATTATCTATCGGCTCTGAAGAAATTTCACGATGTAATCTTTTCCTTCTATTTATGCCTGTATCCATATTACTCCTTAAATAAAAGAAAAAACTTTTGAATATTGAAAAGATAAAAAAGTATCATAATAATAAAACCACAATACAATATGAAGAAGTTAGTAATTATTTCTCATAATAAAAATAAGTTAGTTAGCTACACAGCCTTGTTTTGATAAATCATTAATGTATTTGAATGGATTACGAGATGAAAAATATTATGAGTTTAATTATTATATACATAAATGATATAATAAATATGATTATAAAAGTAACGATATGATATATTAATTAAATAATAAAAATAACTGATAATTTTCCTATTTTTAATTTTAGTTTTAATTTTAAATAATTAATAACTAAAATTAAGAAATATAACAAGAAAAAATAAAAGGATTAAATAGATCAAACAATTCCAAAAATTTGAACTTTAAAACATTATTAGCAATTACTAAATAATAATTAATAATAAATAATTAATAAAAAAAACACAAGACAACATAAAATTAATAATTTAACAACAAAAATTAATAATTTAACAACAAAAATTAAAATAATCTACTAAGTAAGAAAGCTAAAACTAATAAAACTAAACCAATTAGATAAATATTTGTTTCATTTGATGAATTTTTAGTTGATGTTGATGTTGTTGGTGGAGCTACATGAACTGAAGGTTTGGTTTCTGATACTATTTTTTCAGTTGAAGTAATTGGTTCATTAATATCAGTTGATGCAGGTACAGCAGATAATGGTTTTGAATTATTTGTATTCGTTATATTATTTGCAATACCAGAACTAATACCTGTTGACTGTATTGAACGATCAATATTTGATGAAGGTATAATTTGAATTGGTTCAATTGGTTGAATATTATTATTACTATTACTATTATTATTATTATCATTATCAAAATTATTATTATTAATTGGAGTAGTTGAAGCTAAAGTAGCAGCGGCAGCAGCAGCAGCAGCAGCAGCTGCAGCTGAAGCTGAACCATTTGAATTTGAAATTGAAGATGTATTTGCAGCGGAGAAAGAATGACCTGAAATATTTGATTTTTCTTCTTGAATTGTATTCATTGGATTATCGTAATTAAATACAACTTTTAACTTAATATCAGTAGATTTACCACCAGCTAATTGTTCTAATTGAGCCCAATTAGTTGAAACATCTTTTGAAACTAAATTTGATTGACATGGTATTGAAACAAATAAGAATTTATCTTTACATTTTGAACCTAAAGGAGGTTCATCTAATAAACCTTGGAATATAATTGTAACTTGATTTGCTTCACCTGGTTGTAAAACGCCACTATTTGGACGAACACAATATAATTTTGGGGCAGTTGTTTTAACTTTAAAGGCAATTGGTGAATCAGAATCATTTTTAACATGAATATTTTGAGTTTGTTGAATACCTTTGAATGGAGCTATAATATAATATAAGATAATATAATATAATATAATAAAGGATAAATAAATTGTTAGTAAATAAAATTCTGTGATCAATTGTAATCAAATGCCGCTGATAATAATAATAATAATAATTATATTAATAATAGCAATAATAATTGGATAAATGTCTAACATACCATGAAGTTCTACAATTTTTGGAGAGACTAACATTATTGAATGATCTTCTAATACAATTGAATCTTTATGTTATATAAAAGTATAAATATATAATAAATGGAAGCACAACAAAGAGGAAGAAAATGAAACCAGACGACTATTTAATTGACGTTGTGTAAGTAACATAATCAACAACGACAACACATTCATTCATTCATTCATTATACTACTCCCTCACCATCCATCCCATCTGTTCCTTTATATTCCAGCCATTTATAATAACAGCATTTTGAGTGTTTAATTAATTTCTTCTCGCTGTTTGTGTGTTACTTAATGAACAAACAAACAGACAAACAAACAAATTCTCTCGCTATTTTCTTTTTCTTAATATTAAAGAAACGGCCGACGCGTCGATATCAAATAATAAATAATTAATTAACTATAATTAATTAACTATTATTATTCACCTCCCCATAAAAAAAAAAAAAGACACTTATCAATTTGGCATAAAATTTATTACAATTGCAACAACTGACGCGTTAATTTAAAACTTCTGCTTTCTTTCACATCTGCATTTTATTTAACTATTTTTTTCTTACAATAAGCATATTCAGCTATTTATCGTATCCGTTATATTATACTGCATATCTTTATTATCTTATTATTATTATCATATTATTATTATTATCATATTATTATTATTATCATATTATTATATTATATTTCTAAGGTTATATTAATACAAATTTGCTAACAAATAAAATGAATGACTCTACAATGATAGTATCTGATACAATGGATACCGATATGATGATAACTCCAACTACTTCTTATCCAAACCAATCGAATAATATAATACACAATAATAATATTAATATTAATAATAATAATGATATATCCTCAAAGCCAATTCAACCACCTTTATTATCTCATTTAACCGCTAGGAGTAGAAATGATTCTTTAATTAGTATTGATACTGCTTATACAGTTTATACAAATGTTGAACAAACTCATTTAAATAATAATAATAATATTAATAACCCTCATTTAAATTTTAATAGAAATCGTCAAAATTCAAATGTTTCATTAAATTCTTCAGTTTTCTCAGAAATGCCAACACCTCAATTAGATAATTATAACTTTACAACTCAATTCGATGATGAACTTTATTCTTATTATATTGCATATTCTCAACAACCAAATATAACACCATTTGATATTAGATATCCACCATCTGGTATTTTATCATTTATTTCAAAATTATTTTTAGAGAATAATATATTAAATGGTAATAAAATTCAAATTGATTCAAGATTTGAAATTAATAATGATTTATTATTAGATTTAAATAGGCATAAATGTTTAGCAATTATTAGATTACGTTTAATTCAATTATGTAATATAAATTTAATATCAAATGATGATCAATTTAATTTTAATGATCAATTACCAATTTCTAGAACTAATTCAATTGCTTCTGCAATTTCATTAAATGATAGAGTAATTATACCTTCAGTTTCAAATTCAGATTTATCATCATCTCAATATAATTTAATACCACCTCCAATGGTTCATAAACCTTCTTGGTTACATATGCCAAATTTATATTCAAATAATTCAAAAGATAATAATAATAATAATAATTCAACTTTTATACCTTCATCAACAGATTCTTTAATTGATAGAGTACCTTCTAATTTATCTAATCCAATTAATAATTCAAATAATTCAAATAATATTCCTTCAAATTTTAATCAATTAGATAATGATTCATTAGATCAATCAATTCAATATGATATAACTTCTAATAATAAAAGAGAACGTCCTTCACTTAATTTACATATGCCTTCATTTCTTAAATATCGCTCAATAAATAATTCAATGCAATCAAGACCTTTATTTTCTACAGGTCCAGTTACTCCAAATACTCCAAATACCCCTGTTGGTAATTCATCTCAAAGAGCTCCAAGAAATAATAGATCCGGTTCTTCCTCAAATCTATCTAATAGTTATTTTAGTTTAAATTTATCAAATAATAATAATATTAATAATAATAATAATATTAATAATAATAATAATATTAATAATAATAATAATAATATTAATAATATTAATAATAATAATATTAATAATAATAATATTAATTCAAATGGTATTAACAGACAATTTTCAAATCCTACATTAAATCATTTAAATGGAAATTTAAATTTAGAATTACAATCACCTTATGAACAAGCATTTCCTTCACCTTTAACTTTTAATCCACCAACTGCATTATCAAATAATAATAATAATAATAATAATAATAATAATAATAATAATAATAATAATAATAATGAATCATCATCACCATTAGGCAATTCAACACAAAATCAAACACCGACAACACCAGCTGGAGTAACTGAATTATTCAATGTAACTTCTTCAAGGAAAAGGGACAGTTTAAAATTGAAAAGAGGCTTAAATTGATTATATAAGTTTACTGTATTTATTGTATTTATTGTATTTATTGTATTTATTGTATTTATTGTATTTAATGTATTTAATCTATTTAATCTATTTGATGTGTTTAATGTGTTTAATGTATAATCTTATATTAATGCAACAATCCGAATGTCATATATATTTATTATACGCACATGTGCAATGGAGGCATCTCATCCGGATTAACTTTAAATGGCTGACAATATATATAATATAAAAGCTACAAGTTAATGTGAAAATAACAATAACAGGATAAAAATAAAAAATAAAAAATTAAAAAAAAAATTAAAAAAAAAAAAAAAAAAAAAAAATCCAACGCCGTTAGCTGACGAAGATGTCTTATACACATTTGAGAGGGTATCTAATCTAATTGTGTGATTATTTGCTTAAATCTTTTCTCTTTTGTTTTCAATTGATTATATTTAAGTAGTAAATTATATATTATACAATTAAATAATTAACTTATTAACTAAAAAAAAATTAAATAAAATGTCATCACCTGTCCAATTGAACGCTTGGAAAGAACTTGAACAACTTTATGAATCAAAAGGTAAAACATTCTCAACAAGAGATGCATTCGCAAAGGATAATACTAGATTTGATAAATTTTCACATACTTTTATAAATTATGATGGATCAAAAATTTTATTCGATTATTCAAAAAATTTAATTGATGATGAAATTTTATCAACTTTATTTAAATTAGCAAAAGAAGCAAAAGTTGAAGATTTAAGAGATGAAATGTTTAAAGGTGTTCATATTAATAATACAGAAAATAGAGCTGTTTTTCATGTAGCTTTAAGAAATAGAGCAAATAAACCAATGTTTGTAGATGGTATTAATGTTGCACCTGAAGTTGATGCAGTTTTAAAACATATGAAAGAATTCTCTGATAGTGTTAGATCTGGTGAATGGAAAGGTTATACAGGTAAAAAAATTGAAAATGTTGTTAATATTGGTATTGGTGGTTCAGATTTAGGTCCTGTTATGGTTACTGAAGCTTTAAAACCTTACGCTCATGAATCAATTAAAGTTCATTTCGTTTCAAATGTTGATGGTACTCATATTGCTGAAACTTTAAAAAAATGTGACCCTGAAACAACTTTATTCTTAATTGCTTCAAAAACTTTTACAACTGCTGAAACTTGTGCAAATGCTCAAACTGCAAAAAATTGGTTTTTAAATGCTGTTAAAGATGAATCTCATATAGCAAAACATTTCGTTGCTTTAAGTACAAATGAAATTGAAGTTGAAAAATTTGGTATTGATACAAAAAATATGTTCGGTTTCGAAAATTGGGTTGGTGGTAGATATTCAGTTTGGTCCGCTATTGGTTTATCAGTTTGTATTTATATAGGTTATGAAAATTTCGATAAATTCTTAAGAGGTGCTGAAGCTGTTGATAATCATTTTACTTCAACTCCAATTGAAAAAAATATCCCATTTATTGCAGGTTTATTAACTGTTTGGTATAATAATTTCCATAAAGCTCAAACTAAATTAGTTACTCCTTTTGATCAATATATGCATAGATTCCCAGCTTATTTACAACAATTATCAATGGAATCAAATGGTAAATCAGTTACAAAAGATTCTCATTTTGTTAATTATGAAACTGGTGTCGTCTTATTTGGTGAACCAACAACAAATGCTCAACATTCTTTCTTTCAATTAGTTCACCAAGGTACTAAATTAATTCCAGCAGATTTCATTATTGCTGCTCAATCTCATAATCCAATTGAAAATAATAAACATCAACGTATGCTTGCTTCAAATTATTTTGCTCAAGCTGAATCTTTAATGTTAGGTAAAACTAAAGAACAAGTTGAAGCTGAAGGTGTTACTGGTGGTTTAGTTCCACATAAAATGTTCTCCGGTAATAGACCAACAACTTCAATCCTTTCACAAAAAATTACACCAGCTGCATTAGGTGCTTTAATTGCATATTATGAACATTCAACCTTTGTTGAAGGTGCTATTTGGGGTATTAATTCATTCGATCAATGGGGTGTCGAATTAGGTAAAGTTTTAGCTAAAGTTATCTTAAAGGAATTAGAAACTGAAGGTCCTGTCGCATCTCATGATTCAAGTACTAAGAACTTAATTAACCAATTCAAAGAATGGGCTTAATTTCTAAACCTCTTTTTAACTTTTATTTGGGATCCATTTTTTTATTAAAGGTACGATCTCTTATATATATATATATATATATATAATTATGTATGTATATATAATACTATTTATTTAGTTGAATTTTTAACAATAATGTTCAATATTTGTAATATTTTTGATTCTTCTTTAGGGCTGTCAAATTTTGATGAATCAGTTAACCGCGTCCGTACAAAATTAGCTATGTAATAAACAAATGAATATGGTTGATATTGTAATCATTGATTCTTCGATATTAAATAGCTTTTTATTCACAACTAAAAAAAAAAAATAAATAAAAGAACAAGAAAACATGACAAAAGTAGTAAACTCACACTATATTTCTTCTGAAGAAGAGGAAACAGAGTTGAAAATAATACCCAACTTGGAAAAAATACCACAAACAAATTCAAAATCATATAGAAATCATAGGAAACATTACTCAACTTCTTCAACAGGATGGAAGAAACTTTTATGGCTAAAGCAGCCGTATGAAGATAATTATACAGACTCCAGTTTTTTATCACAATTGAAAAGAAATTCCACAGTGGTCAAATATTCATATAGAAAATTGGTTTCTGATTTTTCCTTAGTTGTATTGCATCTGTCATTAATAATGTCAGTTATAGTGGTATTTTACGGGACATACAAGCTTAATTGGAATCCACTCAAGCCAGCTATTCTAAGTACTACTTTAACAACTATTGGATTTATCTTTTATGTTGTTACCTTAAATATACGAAGAAATCGTGAGTTAATTGAACTACAACAATTTAAAATTAGACAACTTTATAGGACACCTTCAAATAAAATACCTCAACCATTGTCAGCAAATTCAAACTCAACTATAATACCAGATGTCTCTGAAATGATTGATCTTGATCTTATTGATTTAGAAGAATACTTAACTGAACCTTCACCACCTAATGTATTTGAAACTTTTAAGTCTTCAATGTTAATTATTCTCTATCTATTAACGTTATCACCTGTTCTTAAATCATTAACTAATTCAACATCATCTGATTCCATTTGGGCATTGTCGACATGGTTATCTATACTGAATGTCATGTTTAATGACTATCAAATTGATTTTCCAAAAGTATCACAGAAAGAAAAATTTTTACATTGGGAAAATATTTTAAGACAAAATTATTCAATTGCATCATCAATAAACATATCAAGATCTTCATCATCTTCATCTATTTTAAATGATGAAAATGTTTTTGCTTTAAATGATAGTAATATTGATAAGAAAATTAATATAAATTCAAACTCAGTTAAAAATAATTTAGATTTCCATAATCAACATGTACATAAATCCAATTTTTCAAAGAATATTGCAGTTTCAAATGCAATTGTTTTAGCTTCAAGACTCCAATCTAATGCAGCTGCATTTTCATTTATTTTATTTTCAATACAGGCTTGTGGTTTATTTCCAATTTTTAATAACTTTACACGTCGTTGTAAATTACAAGGTTTCCACTACTTTCAGTTGATATCTATTGTCTTGACTGTAGATGTAATTGTTTGGTATTTATTTGGCTTAGGTTGGTTTATTGTCTGGATCTCATCTCATTTGATGATTGTAATTGTTGGTCCTTGGTACTTTTTAACATTACAAAAATATAAGGATGAATTACAAGGTCCATGGGATGCTGCTAAACCAATTGTTAAGTCATTATAATGAATATCACTAACTTTTCTAAACAAATAGAAAGAAAATAAATCCTTTTTTTTTATCAATATATAAACAAAGGTAACTTATTATTATTATTAATACACTTTTATACATAATTTTTTATAAATATATAATTAATCTTATATCTATGATGAAATTAATACTTTTTTTTTTAAAAAAAAAATTTTACTAACCCATAAAAGGACCAGCAGCAAGACATAAATTTCTTCTAGTGAATTCAACTTTATAAACAGGGGTTTTCTTGGTAAAATAAACACCCATATGATCACTTGAACTGTAACTATTAACGATTGTATTTTTCATATCATCTGCACTGTTATTACTATCTTTTATATCACTGCTTTTAGAATCTTTTGAAACAGAGGAAGAATTTGATGATTTAGAATTTGGTATAAATCGTTCCGGCTGACCGCCATTAACAGAATCAATAGTTCCTCTTTTGGCATCCCAAACTCTAACACTACCATCTGCACCACCAGAAACTAAGACTTCACCGCCACGACTCCAAGCTAATGAATAAATACCACCAGCAGCATGTCCACGCATTGTTTTCAATTTTCTACCTGAAGCAATATCCCAAATATGAATAACACTACCTGTAAAACTTAAATTTGGATTATTATTAGCTTTTGAATTTTTAGATGAATCGTTAGTTTTATTATTATCATTATTTTTAGAATCTTTCGATATATCATCATTTGATTTATCAGGATCATCATTATTTTTATTTTTATTATTACCATCATCGTTATTTGAATTTTTAATTTTATCATTAATTTTTGTATTTTTATTATCTGAATTTTCATCCTTTGAATCTGATGATGAACCGCCACTGGGAGTGAAACCACCACCTAAACTATTAGCCCAATTATTAACACCAAATGAAGTATTTAAATAATTTTCTTCATTAACTGAACATGTTGCTAACCAACGACCATCAGGAGAGCATGCGATATCACTAATTGGTGAAGTATGACCAACAAATAATCTAACACTTTCAGCTCTAGCTACATCCCACATTCTAATCGTTTTATCACTTGAACCAGTAAATAAATAAGTACCATTTGGATGAAATCTAACAATATCAACATCATTTAAATGACCTGCAAATATACGTAATGGATAAATATGATCACATGACCATAATCTAGCAGTTTGATCATGTGAAGCAGTTGCAAAATAATGACCTAATGGAGAAAATTGAACATCCCAAACTGGTGAACTTGAACCACCAACACCACCATGACCTCTATAAGAAACTAAAGCATTATAAGTATCTAAAGACCATAATCTTACAGTTGAATCAGCTGAAGAGGATAAAAGATAATGACCATCAGGAGAGAATGATAAACCATAAACTGGACCTGAATGACCAATTAATTTTCTACTCGTATTTGAAGGTACTCCATTATTTGAATCATTATCAATATCTAAATTATAAGGATCATTTTTTAAAACTGAACGTAATGGAGAACCATCAATACTCCATAATTTAATAAATGAATCTTGGAAACCACCTGCAATCATTGTTGAATCTGGATGAAATGATAAACTTGTTAAATCATTATTTGTATTATGAAATGTATACATACAAACAGATGGTAATGAAGGTTGTGATATAAATGTTGTTCTTTTATTATTTGAATTATTATTTAAATGAGAATAAGAAGCAGAAGATAATCTAATTCTTGAACGTGAATCTTGAATTTCTTGAATTGCACGTTTTAAATCATAAGCTGATTTTTGAGGTAATGGTAAAGTATCCTTTGCAGGTGAATCTTCATTTTTTGGATCTAATTTAAAATTTTCATTATATTCTTCCATTAAAGTATTTTTTGATTGATTTTTTAAATTAATTGAATTTGAATTTGAATTTGAATTTGAATTTAAATCTAAAGATTTATTTGCAATTTCATCTTTATGTTTTAATTTTGCTTCTAATTCTTTTGTAAATTCTTCATCATTTGGATATGGACCTAATTTTAAAGGTTTTTCATTTTCTTGTAAAAAAATTGATTTATTTGATTTAAAATTTTCATTATCATTTTCAGGGCCTAATTTAATTAATTGATAAATTTCAGGTATACCTTCTAAATTTTCTAAATTATCATTTGAAGAAGTTGTAACTTCTAATTGAGTATGAATTTCAAAATTATTATTTAAAAATCTTGTTAAAATACCACCACCAATTGCTTGATTTTCATTTAAAAAACCTAAAATTAAATTTAATGAAGTATTTGAAATATTTAATTTAAATTTATTTTCTAAAAATAATTTTGAATATTTATTTTCTTTTAAATGATCCGGTAAAGTAATTGTTAATAAAATTTTAATTTCTTGATTATGAGATAATGAATGATCAGATTTAAATTTTAATAAAAAATTATGAGCTTCATCAGCTTCATTTCTTTGAATTAATGATAAATATGAATAAATAAAGAAAGGGTATAATAATTTTTTTAATTCATATTTATACATTTCCAATGAATTTTCACACCATGATCTATATAAAAGATAAGCTCTTGAATACATTTTGGGATCTTCATCGAATTGTGTTTGCTTTGAAACATTTTGTTTTAATAAAAATTGTTGTTGTTGAAATTGTAAATTTGAACGATCTGAAGTTACAGTTGAAGGTTTTTCATAATTTGAATTTGAATTTGTTAAATTAAAAGTTTGAGATCCTGGAATTTTTGTTGCTTCTATACGTAATGTGGCTTCTGTTTGATGATAACCTTTTCTAGTTAAATATTCTAAAACTAATCTATTTAAATTGAATGGTAGTTCTGAATTATTAGTATTTGATTGAGGACGATTTTGCTGTGTTTGTTGTTGTTGTTGAGATGTAGATTTATTTTTTTGGATATCATTATTAGAATTATTATTATTAGATTTGTCATTAACGTTACTATTACCTTCAACGCCAGTATTATTAGAATTACTATTATTATTAGTATTGGTATTTGAATCTTTTGAATCAGGCATATCTTTTTTTTGATTATTAGAAGAAGACATGTTTCGTAGATCGATAAATACCTTGAAAATTGATTGTCTGATTATACCAACAATTTTTGATGAAAAAGAAAAAAGACAACAACCTATAAACAATAATGAAATCATAGAAAGAATTGACTAAATTTGGCCTTTGCCAATCTCAAAATTGAATTTTTAATTTTTTTGTTAATTTTTAATTTCTTCAAATTCATTGCTCGCTGTTAGAAAAAATAAATTTTCAGCACAAAATTACAAATTACACAGAAATATTCCATTTTAAAGGTTCATGTAAGATGATGCATTACTTCTAGTTGAAAGTAAAGTCAAACTATCTATTAAAGTCAAACTATCTATCTTTTCATAGAATATTTATTGTTAGTCTTTTAATTATCTTGTTCAGATATCAAATTATATTATCAATCAAATTCGGCGGGGCGGTCGATCGACGCCAACGTGAAATTTAAAATTAAAGCGAGAAAAATGTAAAAACTGCGGCTTTTCAATTTTCAATAAAAAAAAAAAAAAACAATAAAAAACAATTAAAAAACAATTAAAAAAACAAAAAAAATTGAATTTTTTAATTTTTTTCTTATCGTTGAAAATGTAAAAAAAATAAGGCATTTTTATTTTTCAATTCATTTAAAATTTAATATTAACGTATTTTTATCGCTTCAACGGACGAAGAAGTTTTCATTTATTTAATTTCACTGATTCTATTTATTTCACTTGAATTCTTTTCATATTCTTTTCTTTTTTCTCTTTTTTCTCTTTTTTTCTCTTTTTTCTTCTTTCTACTTCTTCTTCTTCTTCTTCTTCTTCTTCTTCTTCTTCTTCTTCTTCTTTTTATCTCTCTTTTCTATTGTTTTTCCTTTCTCATATCTTTTTTTTCCTTTATTAACTAAATATCATATTCTTCCAACAATGGCTTCTTTAATTGATGCATTAATTACAGGTGGTACACTTATGTGTATTACATCATGTTGTTTCTTTTTAGGTATTTTATATTCAGATTGGCCATATAATCATTATTTACTTTGGGCTTCACAATTAGATAATAGAGATGAATTTGCAAAATTAGCATTAGATCATTACGTTCATTGGTTAGATGTACCAAAATTTATACCATATACAATGTATTGCGTTATATTTTTTGGTGGTGTTGGATTTTGTTTAAAAATTTTTAAACCAATTGAAGATATTAAATATTTTGAATATGGTTCTTTCTTAGTTTATATTTTAGCAATCTGTTGTTATGTTTCAAATGTTAGATTTGGAATTTATTCAGGTCAAGCAGGTCAATGGGGTGATGTTGATGAATTTACAGGTTTATCAGTTATTGCAGCAAGTGAAGTTATAATTGTATTTTTATTATTAGGTATTGTAATTGTTCAATCAGGTTTATTCTTTGCTAAATATGAAGATGATAGAGTTAAAAGTCAATTTTTAATGAATGAATTAAGAACAAAATTAGCTCAAGCTGAATTAAATGTTAAAAACTCTTCAAATAGTTCTAAATCTTCTTCAAATTCAAATTCAAATTCAAATTCTAAAACTTCAGGTTCATCTAAGGGTGAAACTGCTGCTTCAACTACTAATAAAAAGAAATAATCATTTCTTTACTATAACTTATCTACTATATATATATATTATTATTTACACTACACTTCTTCATTTAATTCTAAGTATTTATCAATAATATTTTCCTTTTAATACTCTATATTTTCTAAATAATGTATACTAAAGATATTATTTTCTATACAAAAACCCTACTCATCCTTTAGTTCTTATCAGTGTCTCGTATCTGTCCTATCAGAACGGATTATCTCGGAAATATGCAATTCGCCACCTTGATAAGAAATTATAGTGTCTAAATTAAGCGAGCACAGTAAAATGGTAAAAAAAAGAAAAAGGGTATGAAAATTTACTTACTCCATATATATTTATATATATATATATATATATTCATATTTTATTACTATATTATTATTAATGGAAAGATAATTCAATAGAGGAGAAAATGCATTTGAAATTGAGGGATACACCATTAATTGTTAATCCTAATACATTATTGGCTCAAAGACCAAATCCTGTTTCACTTCCTTATGATTTAAAGGAATTACCTCAATCTACTAATAATTTAATTGATCAAATTAATAATAATGAATTATTATTATTAAATGAAATAATATCAAAATCAAATGAATTATTGGAGAATAAAAAATATAATAATGAAAATAATGATAATATTCAATCATATAAAGAATGGGAATTACAAATTCAAAGACTAAATCCTGGATTTACTGCTGTTAAAGATGTAATGTCTCCAACTAAGAAACTTTAATTAATTAATTATACATAGGTGTATAAAATAAAAGTTTATAATAAGATATAATTAGTAATCATGTTTATAATCCATATATGAATAAATAAATACTTTCAAATCAAAAGAAGCTAATCCATAAATCATATAAATGGATGGATCAGCGTCGATCGACAGCATCTGCTAAGTCACTTTTTTTTCTTTTTCTTTTTCTTTTACTGAATTTTCTATCATTTACAAACAAAAAGAAAAACCACACTGTGTCGAATTGTTCGATGTGAGTGATATATAATGATCAAAAATCTATAATATATATTAGATTGTGGCAATTTGTTACGTCAATTTTAATTATTTAATTTCTCTACTTAATTTATTATTTATTAGCATCTGATATTAGTATATAATCAACCATGTCTTATAAATTATATTTCTCTACAGGTACAACACCAAATTCACTTGTTGAAAATTTAAAAATTGCAATTGCCTCAAAAATTTTTAACAAAGAAGCATTTGAATCATTACAAAAAACATCTGCTGAAAAGGAAGAAATTAATGATGGTACATTATCAAATAAAACTCATCCAATTTTATTAGATTTAAAACATGCTAATTTTCATTTATTTCATTCCAATACAATTGTTAAATTCTTAAAATCAACTTCAAAAAATTTTTATAATGAAGGTTCAATTAATGAATTAACTTATTTACCAGTTGAAGCAACTTTATATAATTTAGTTAAATCAAATAATATCTCAAAAGATGATATAATTCCTTTAATTTCAAAATTTGAAAATAAAATTGATATTTATTCAGTTGAACAAATTTTAATCTTTTCATCAATTTATCCATTTATTCATAAAAATGAGAAACTTTTAAATGATTTATTATGGTTTAAAGAATTTGCTTCAAATAATGAAGTTTCATTTGCAATTCAATTTACTCTACAAAATACAAAACTTGTTAGAGTACCTGAAAAAAATAATGGTGAAAAAAAACTTTTATCAAATATTGAAGTTAAAATTTCAAATGAAAAATTATCTCCAAAAGAAGGTGAACGTAATATTTTAATTACTTCCGCTTTACCTTATGTTAATAATGTTCCACATTTAGGTAATATTGTTGGTTCTGTTTTAAGTGCTGATATTTTCGCTCGTTATTGTAAAGATAGAAATTATAATACTTTATTTATTTGTGGTACTGATGAATATGGTACTGCAACTGAAACTAAAGCATTAGAAGAAAAAGTCTCACCACGTGAATTATGTACAAAATATCATAAAATTCATAAAGATGTTTATGATTGGTTTAAAATTGGATTTGATTATTTCGGTCGTACAACAACTGAAAAACAAACTGAAATCGCTCAAGATATTTTCCTTAAATTAAATAAAAATAATTATTTAGAGGAACAAGTTATGAGACAATTATATTGTCCTGAACATAAAGGTTATTTAGCTGATAGATATGTTGAAGGTGAATGTCCAAAATGTCATTATGAAGATGCTAGAGGTGATCAATGTGATAAATGTGGTACTTTATTAGATCCATTTGAATTAATTAATCCACGTTGTAAATTAGATAATGCAACTCCAATTCCAAAAGATTCAAAACATATTTTCCTTTCATTAGATAAATTAGAATCAAGATTAAAAGCTTGGGTTGAAAAAGCAAGTGAAGAAGGTCATTGGTCAAAAAATTCAAAAACAATTACAAATTCTTGGTTAAAGGAAGGTTTAAAACCAAGATGTATTACAAGAGATTTAGTTTGGGGTACTCCAGTACCTTTAGAAGGTTTTAAAGATAAAGTTTTATATGTTTGGTTTGATGCAACAATTGGTTATATTTCAATTACTGCAAATTATACTGATGATTGGAAAAAATGGTGGCAAAAAGATCCAGTTAATGATAAAACTGATGTTAAGTTATATCAATTTATGGGTAAAGATAATGTTCCATTCCATACTGTTGTTTTCCCAGCTTCTGAATTAGGTACTGGTGATAATTGGAATTTATTATATCATTTAAATACAACAGAATATTTACAATATGAAAGTGGTAAATTCTCAAAATCAAGAGGTATTGGTGTTTTCGGTAATAATGCAAAAGATACAGGTGTTTCACCTTCTGTTTGGAGATATTATTTAGCAAGTGTTAGACCTGAAAATCAAGATTCTCAATTCTCTTGGACTGAATTTGTTACTAAGAATAATTCTGAATTATTAGCTAATTTAGGTAATTTTGTTAATAGAATTGTTAAATTCGTTAATGCTAAATATAATGGTGTTATTCCAAAATTTGATGCTAAAAATTGTCCAAATTTCGTTGAAACTGCTGAAAAGGAAATTAATTCAATTTTATCAACTTATATTGATGATTTAGAAAATTGTAGATTACGTAAAGGTTTAGAAACTGCAATGCATTTAAGCTCACGTGGTAATTTATTCTTACAAGAAAATAAATTAGATAATTCAACATTTGAAAATGAACCTGATAAAGCCGATGCAATTGTTGCAATTGGTATTAATTTAGTCTATCTTGTAAGTTCATTAATTGGTCCTTATATGCCAGATGTTAGGGATTCAATTGATCAAATTTTAAATGCTCCAAAATTAAGAATACCTGATAATTTTGAATTTTGGATTCAACCTGGTCATTGTATTAATAAACCTCAATATTTATTTAACAGAATAGATGAAAAGAAAATTGATGAATGGAGAAGTGAATTTGGTGGTCAACAAAAGAAATAAAATTTTTTATAACTTATATATAACTCATGTTTAACTCTACTTTTACATATAAAAAATACAATACATTATCACTTGTACCTAAATTTTTGAAAAAAATAACAGGACATAGAAAAACAAAAAAAAAAAAAAAAAAATCTAATATTTTTAATAATGAATTTTATATATACAATTAAACAACTAATTAAAAACCCTACTTAACTAATTATATTATAAATTTAAAGGTTTACCATCTTCTCTTGCCTTTTCACCATATTTCTTAATTCTAATTGCTTGGACAGCAATGAAACCTGAAGCTTCTTGTGGTTCAAAACCAGTTAATTCATCCATTGATGATTCAGTTGCATCATATAATTTTTCAGTTGATGAAGATCTACCTAAGATAGATAATGAACCTTTGTAACATCTAGCTCTAACAACACCATTAACAGTGTTTTGAGATGGTTGAATCATTGATCTAACATATTCACATTCTGGTGTGAAGTACATACCATTATATAATAATTTTGAATAACTTGGAGTAACGAAATTATCTCTAATTGCTCTAACTTCTCTATCTAAGGTTAAACCTTCTAAATCAATATGTGTTGATCTTAAAATTGTTAAACCTGGAGTTTCATAACAACCTCTTGATTTAATACCAATAAATCTATTTTCAACAATATCAATTCTACCAACACCATTTCTTCTTGCAATTGCATTAGCAGTTAAGAATAATTCGACTGGATCAGTAACTGATTTACCATCATTAAGAATTAATTCAACTGGTTTACCCTTTTTGAATATAACTTTAAAATCTTCTGGAGTATCTGGAGCATCTGTTGGATCAACAGTTAATTTCCACATATCTTTTGGTGGAGTACAATCTGGATCTTCTAAAATACCGGCTTCAAATGAAATATGTGCCATATTTTCATCAGTTGACCAAGGTTTTGATTTAGTTTGAGTAACTGGAATACCCTTTTCAGCTGCATAATCTAATAAATCTTTTCTACCTGCAAATCTTTTAAAGAAAGTTGGATCTCTCCATGGTGCAATAACTTTAACATCTGGTTTTAAAGCATAAAATGATAATTCAAATCTAACTTGATCATTACCTTTACCAGTACAACCATGTGAAACAGCAAAACAACCTTCCTTTTCAGCAACATCAATTTGTGCTTTTGAAATAACAGGTCTAGCTAATGAAGTACCTAATAAATAAACATTTTCGTAAATTGCATTAACTTGAATTGCTGGGAATAAAACATCTTCAACAAATTCTTTTCTAACATCAACTAAAACATACTTAGTTGCACCAATAGCTAATGCTTTCTTTTCAGCAGCTGCAAAATCTTCTTCTTGACCAATATTAGCCATAAAAGCAATGACTTCATAACCTTGTTCAATCAACCAAGCTAAAATAACAGAGGTATCTAAACCACCTGAATATGCTAAACAAACCTTACCTTTGGACATTATGTATTCTTTAGAATTTACTATATTAGTTATACTTTATTTAAAGTAATTATTAATCAAACAAAAGAAAAATAATATTTTAAAATAAATTAAAAGAATAGAATTGAAGAAATTTATTTAAGAAGAAAATAAAAGTAGGAAAAGAATTGAAAAAAAAAAAAAAAAAGATATTCACTTCTTCTTATACTTCACAGGCAACCATCGTTGTTGAATTATTATTTCATAATATACATAGTAATTTTTTAAATAATAATGCCTAATCAAATGGAGAAAGTTTGTGACTCAATTTCAACAAATTTAAGCGCGCCATTTTAACCCTGAAAAATTACCGAATTAGGTAACCCCTTCTTGTAGCGTCGAACGACTCACTTTCTCTCAATTTTCCGCCATCGACGCGACGATGGGATGGTTTTTTTTTTCTTTCTTTTTTTTTAAAAATTTAAAATTAAAATAAGTAGATGAAAATTCCTATCAATAAATAAAAAACTTTTTTAGCGGCTTGATAGATAGATAGTTACTACTGTACTAGATAAAGTTACAAAATTAATTATTAATTGACAATAAATTGTTTTTGAACCAAATTTTTTTATCTGCCTTAATTCAATCTGGGGTTGTTGTCCTTAGCGGGAATCACCCTCTATTAAGTGTATTAGCCGCTATTGTTTTCACATTATTCATCAAAACATATTTATTCATATTATTAATATAATTATATTATATTATATGTCTAATATTCTTTGTCGTTTATTCCTGAAAAATTTATATATAAAGTAACAAGATTTTCCTAAACTTATAAAGTAAATTTAGTTTATATCTTTCTAAATTCTTTTCTTCTTTTACTCTTTCCCAATTTATTTTTATTTTTTCTGATTTTTTACAGTTTAACTTACTCTTCTTATATTAAGGCCATACAAATCTAAAAAAATATATAATGTCCTCTCAAGCTGAAATTGAACAATTTGCCAAGAAATATGGTATTAAAAATGTTAATTTAATTAGAACCGGTGCATTAGTTAACGGTAAATGGATTGTTGATTCATCTGAAACTTTCTCTGTTAATGACCCTGGAAATGGTGTACATTTAATTAATGTTACAAATACTAAAATTGAAGTTATTGAACAAGGTATTAAAGATGCAGAAATTGCATTTAATAAATTCAAAACTTCTTATTCAGGTAGAGAAAGAGGTAGAATTTTAAGAAAATTATATGATTTAATGATTGAAAATTTTGATGATTTAGCAACTATTTGTACTGTTGAAAATGGTAAATCATTAGCTGATTCAAAGGGTGAAATCGGTTATGCATCAGGTTTCTTTGAATGGTTTGCAGAAGAAGCTTCAAGAATTTATGGTGATAACATTCCATCTGCAACATCTTCAAAGAGAATTATTACTACAAAACAACCAATTGGTGTTGTCGGTATTTTAACACCTTGGAATTTCCCATCTGCAATGATTACTAGAAAATTAGGTGCAGCATTTGCAGCTGGTTGTGCAGCTGTTATTAAACCAGCAACTGAAACTCCATTATCTGCATTAGCTTTAGGTTATTTAGCTCAAGAAGCTGGTTTACCAGATGGTTTATTAAATTTATTCCCTGTTGATCAAAAAAGAACAGTTCAAGTTGGTAAATTATTCTGTGAATCTCCAACTATTAAAAAAATCTCATTTACTGGTTCAACTGGTGTTGGTAAATTATTAATGAGTCAATCTGCTTCAACTTTAAAGAAACTTTCCTTTGAATTAGGTGGTAATTCTCCATTTATCGTTTTCGATGATGCAGATATTGACCTTGCAGTTTCTGCAGCTCTTGGTTGTAAATTAAGACAATCTGGTCAAACTTGTATTTGTGCAAACAGACTTTATATTCAAGAAAATATTTATGATGAATTTGCAACTAAATTTACAGCAGAAGTTAACAAACTTAAATTAGGTCATGGTTTAAATCCTGAAACAACTCATGGTCCTTTAATTCATCAAAGGGCTGTTGAAAAAGTTGAAAGTCAAATCCAAGATGCTGTTAGTAAAGGTGCTAAAGTTTTAACTGGTGGTAAAAGAGCACCTCATTTAGGTGAAAATTTCCATGAATTAACAGTTTTACGTGATGTTCCAACAACTGCAATTGTTAATAAAGAAGAAACTTTTGGTCCTTTAGTTCCTTTAATTAAATTTAAAACAGAAGAAGAAGTTATGCAATTAGCTAATGATACCGAATATGGTTTAGCTGGTTATTTCTTCTCAAAAGATTATGCTAGAGTTTTCAGAGTTGGTGAACAATTACATTGTGGTATGATTGGTTGTAATATTGGTGCTATCGGTGAAGCTTCATTACCATTTGGTGGTATTGGTTGGTCCGGCTTTGGTAGAGAAGGTTCCAAATATGGTATCGATGATTATACTGTCTTAAAATCAATCGTTATTGGTGGTATATAACACTTTTTACAATTAAAATAACAGTTTAAATAATTGTTAGAAGGGAAAGAGTAATGGTGATTTTTTTTTTCCTAGCTCTTTTCTTTTCTTTATCTTATATATGAAAATTAATTTAAAAAAAAATTAATAAATTATTTGTAGAATATTAGAATTATTGGTTTTATCCAACTAAACTAATTTTGAAGTTTGTTTTCCACAGTATTAACCTTATCTTCGATACTTTGATTTTTATCAATTCTAGTACCAACTCTGATATCACTTTGAACACGTAATATACCCATTTCATGAACTCTTTCATGTAATTTACCTATTAATTCCATTACTTCATCCCATGGTCCTTCAATTGATGTACCTGCACTATGTAATTTATTTTTCAAACCACTATTTCTAATCAATTTCTCACATTCAACAACATAGTCTGAAACTGATGGAGTGGAGGTGCCAATTGGAATAAGACAGATATCAGCAATACAGTTTAATTTCACTGTCATATTTTTTTACTTGAGTTTCAATACTATACTATTTAAAATCAAAAGTGAAGATATTATAAAGAAGATTGATTAGTAGTTGTTCATTTAATGAAATTACCGAAAGCAATCCAGCCATACAATTCGCACAATGAGCATTGATCATATATAAGTGATTCACATATTGATAAAATATGGTGAAATTATGGAGTTATTCCATTTTCAATTATTCAATAATTGAACCTTCAGCTTTTATTACACTTTTCCATTACACGAATTGAATTTTTATTTAATAGTATATATCCCATGTTAATTGGTTGGAAACAAAAAATTTTAGGTATACATTACTAAAAAGGTTAACAATAAGATATTTTATATACAGCATACAGAAATTTCTTGAAACATTAATGATAAATACTATAAGATTTCAACCAAAAAATTATTTCAGATAAATTGACATTTTGGTAAATTATAAGTTTACACATTTGTATAACAGGTGGAGAACATTTTAAAGGCTCAAAGAACACCTACTGGTTTTCTCCTGATTTTATCTTTCTTTCAACAGTATCAACTTTATCTTGCATTGTTTGTGGTTTATCAGTACGTGTACCAATTCTAATGTCACTATGAACACGGACAAATCCAGTATCATGTAAATGTTTGTGTAATTCTCCGATTAAATCTGTAGCAACCTTCCATTCAGCGTCAATAGTAAAACCACCATCATGAACCAAGTAGGAAACTCCACTATTTTTCAAAATAGAAGTACAGCTTTGGAAAGCTTCTTCAATGGATATTTTTCCTACACCAATCTGTTGTATAAAAGATATTGATATGTTAGTATCTAATTGTATATTATATTTGAGAATAAATATTAAATAATGCATACAGGAGTGATTGCAACATCTGCTAGACAATGCATTATAATATTTCAATCAATTAATTGCCTATTGAATCAGCAATAGTACAATAGTAACATTAACTTACGATGAAACTTGTATAACAATATGATTTATCATCAAGTTCAATATAATAGAGTAGTTTGTCTTCTCTTAATATTCAACGACGCGTCGAATTTCTTACACATTAAAGATTTTGTTTTGCTTTCAACAGTTCGATTTCCTTTTTAAATGATATTTTTTGTCTACAATTCATGTTTCTATTTTTAAACTTATTCATCTTTTTAATTAATTCATCAAATAACAAAAATATGGATTTTACAGTGCCCAAAGATGTCAGTCCTGAACTAGATCTTCAATTAACCCGCTTGGCCAAAGACTTTCATGATGGTTACTTAACTGAGAAAGGTTATATTAAGAAAAGAATGGAATTGTTAGGCGTTATGCCAACAACACTTGGAACTGAAAAATCACGATCTGAATTGAACTCAGATAGCGTTCAACTAAGTTCTGATAATTTACTGCCTGTTAATACTAGACAGTCAGCCACAACCTCAGAACATGTATCCGATGATTTTTTCAAGCCTGGACATAGATTTTCACAATCAATTGATGGTGGAAGTTCAACCACCCAACCTGTATTTTATGATGATCAATTTTTGGAAAAATATCATAATTTAAATAATAATTACGAATCTAATATTCGTAAAGAATTACAAAAACCTTTAGACCCAAGAGATGTCTCATCACATATTGAACCTTCAAATGAAATTGATAATTTAGCTATGATTCTACGTAAAAGAGCCACATTATATGAAAAAGAACCAGCAGTTTTGATTATTGATGAAAAGGGAAAAGAAAGCAAAGTTTTGACTTGGGATAAGTTATATTATAGAGCTGAAAAAGTAGCAAAACAAATCAAACACAAAGCAGCATTATATCCCGGTGATAGAGTTTGTTTAATATACCAAAATGTCGAAATAATTGATTTCATGGTTGCATTCTACGGTTGTTTCTTATCAGGTGTCGTTGCTGTTCCCTTAGCAAGTTCAATGCCAACAAAAGAGTTACAAAGTGTTATGAAAGATACACAATGTCATCTTTGTCTGATGTCAGATTCTGTATATAAATTTTTTGAAAAACAAGCAAAACAAACTAAATCAATACTTTGGCCCAAGGGTATGGTAGTTTGGAAAACCTCAGATATGGGTACATATAAACCATCCAAAAAAGACGGTGTCCCTCCTCTAAAAATTTCGGATCTTGCATATATTGATTATTCTAAAGGTTCATCAGGTGAATTAAGAGGTGTAGTAATGTCACATAGGACAATAATCAATCAAATGAAGATGCTCAACAAGATCCTAAGCACATCTCCCGATATTAAAACACCACTTATTAGATCCACTTTAAAATCAACAAGACCAAGAAATACACTTTTAAGTACATTAGATGTTAGGGGCTCTATTGGACTCATTTTTTCTATGTTATTCACTGTTTATAGTGGTAATCTATTTTTATGGATGAAAACGAAAACAGCCGAAGTTCCAGGTTTACTTGCCAATACATTATCATCCTATAAAATTTCAGTTGCTTTAACAGATTATTTTACTTTAAAATTAGTAGTCTTCAATTATCAATCATTTCCACAAAATACAAGAACATTTAGTAAAAGGAAAGTAGATTTATCATCACTTTGTTGGTGCTTGATTGATACACAAACTATTGATTGTGAATTCAATGAAGTTTTGAGTGAAAGATGGATCAAACCATTAGGAAACAAAAATTGTAAAAAAATCATTGCACCAATTTTATCATTAAGTGAACACGGTGGGGCTATCATTTCAATGAGAGATTGGTATGGAAAGGAAGATCAGTTAGGGTGTATTTTTAATAAATCCGAAAATTTAGAAACATTAGATGAATTTGGTGACGATGATAATATAGATAAATTATCTGAAATATTGGTAGATAAAGAATCGTTGACTACAAATTCTGTTAAAGTAATTAATGATTCACCATCAAGTTATTCATTAACAGAATCAACAACTGATTCAAACTATGTAAGGGTTGGCGCTTTTGGATATCCGTTACCGGATGCAACTCTAGCACTTGTAAATCCAGAAACAAAAATGCTTAGCGGTGTACTAGAAGTTGGTGAAATATGGGTTGATTCAAATTGTATTTCTGGTGGTTATTGGGGATTACCTGATGAAACCGAAGCTATTTTTCAAGCAGAATGTTCAGATTATGAAGGTATTTTAAGTATAAAATTTGTGAGAACAGAGTTACTTGGTTTTATTTATAACGGTAAAATATATGTTCTTGGATTATATGAAGATAGAATCAATCAAAGAGTTACTTGGTATGATCAGTATTTAGAATTGAATGAAGATGGATCTAAGTTCAGTAACAACGATCGAGCAAAATCAATGACATCAGATTCTGATAGTACATACAAAGCTGTGATGAAAAAGAAATATTATAGTTTTGATAAACTAGATCTGTCCAAAAATTTATCAAATAAGTATATTTATAAATATCATTATTCAAATCATTTGGTTAAAACTCTGGCCAAGAATTTACCATACTTTAAAGATTGTGCATTTTTCAATTTAAAAGTTAATAATGAATATGTCCCTATTGGTATCATGGAATCAGGTTTAGCAACTAGTGAATCGGAATCAACTAAAGTTGAACTACAGTCAATGCTCACCGAAGCATTCAAATTATTAGAAAAATATCATAATATCAGATTATTTTTCTTTTTAGTTACAAAAGTTGGTGCACTTTCAAGAACATTGAAAAGTGGTAGACTTGAAATAGCCAATACCTTAACAAAAAGAAGATTTCTGGAAGGTAAATTACCAAGTGTATATGTTTCATTCAAACCTTATAATTCATTAGGTTCCATTTTTCATGGTGAAGATTTGGCTGGTGGGATATGGTCACCGTATAGTGCAGCACTAAGAAGAGAAATGCTAAATTATTCAGATTTTCAAAGTTCAGGTTTGGATAAGAGAGATACTAGTATTGATGATCGTTTTCATATCAGTTTAACTGACTTCGGTAATCCAATACAATTATTAGAATATAGAGCTAATAAACAACCTGATGAGTTAGCATATGCACAAATTGATGGTGCATCAATAAAGGAAGGTAAACAGACGACTTGGAAGAAGTTTGAAAGTAAAGTTTTCACTATATGTTCCTATATTTTAGAAAAGAAAATTTTAGTTTCTGGTGATTCAGTCATTCTGTGTTATCCATTATGTGAAGATTATATTGCGTGCTTATTTGCGTGTTGGATGGCTGGATTTGTTGTCATTCCAATTCCAACACCGGGAAAGGATATGCAATCAATGGAGGAAGATGCAGAGAAAATAGCTAATGTTATCAAGGAATATAATGTAAAAGCAATTTTTGTTAATAACGAATCGGAAAACATTTTTAAAAATAAACCTTTCAGCAGTAAACTGAACTCAATGGCTACACGGAAGAGTATTGAAATACCAAAGCTGAGAAATACTGCCAAACATTCAAAGAATACATCTTCAAACAAATCAACATATAAAAAAATGAATCAATATTCTCAAACAAAGCGAAGTAAAAAAGCTTCTGATGCATGCATGGTTTGGATTAATGTTACATCAGATAACATGTATACTGGAATTGAAATTACTTTTAGAAATATTATGAAAATGTGTTTAAGTTTGAAAGAAACGTGTCAGATGAACAGTACTGTACCAATTATGGGATGTGCTAATTATACATTAGGATTGGGATTTTTGCTAAGTAGTGTTATGGGCACATATTTAGGGGTCACTTCGTATTTAATGTCACCTAATGATTATGGAATTAATACAAGTATATTTTACCAAGCAATAGAAAAATATAGAATTGAAAATGTCTTTTTAACCGGTAAAATGTTTACATATGCGTTAAGTAAAAATTCACTTTCTAAAATCAATTTAAAAAATTTAAAGAATTTAATGTTGTCCTGGCCAAATGAAAGGGCAAATCCATATCTGTTAACGAAGTATAAGGAGGAATTAGTTCTGTCGAACATTAAATCAAAATCAATCTCCAATGTTTATGATAATGCAGTAAATCCTATAATAAGTACCAGATCATTTTTATCATTTTCCCCGGTTGTTTTATGGCTGGATCCATTTGGATTATCACAAGGTTATATTAGTATTGTCAATCCAAAAGATTCACCGAATGCAATTCCTGTTGTCGATTCTGGTATAGTTTCAGTAAACACAGAAGTTATTATTGTTAATCCACAAACTGAACAGTTATGTAAAATTGGGGAATTTGGAGAAATATGGGTATCATCAGACTCTACTGCCAGTGGCTTTTCTGGAAAGGATAATAATGCTTTCAATAAAGAGTTTTTAAATGGTAAATTGAATAGTAGAAATATCAAATATTTAAGAACTGGAGATTTTGGATTTTTACATACCGTCACCAAAAATTCAAATAGGAATAAAATGATTGAAATGCAATTATTGTTTAATTTGGGTAGAATTGATGAAACATTTGATTATTGTGGTTTACAATTTTTTGCGTATGATATCGAGCAATGTATGGAAGCATTTGCTGGTATAAACAAATGCTGTATTTTTAAAGCTGGTGAATATACAGTGTTAATTGCTGCAATCCAAACACAAAGAAGTCTAAGTACTGTTACCCCATTAATGATTCTTAAATTATTGAACCAATTCAAAATAGTTATTGATATCATTTCATTTGTGGATTTAACAGCATTACCAACTTCAAGATATGGATCTATTCAAAGGATGGTAATTTCAAGACAATGGATGAACAAGACAATGAAAGTCATTGGAACTTTTGGTGTCTCATATGGTGAGAATGAAATGACAAAAGCTATTAAAATGCAGGAATGGGTGGAGAATAAGTTATCGAAATAAAATAAATTTTATAAATGTATGATGTGTAATTATAATTAAATACCAAATCGAAATATAAACATATAACGAATGTTAAATATATATATAATTTTTGGATATAAAAGTAGGTGAGGATAATTAACTCCGGATCTATTTTTTCAAGCCTGACAAAAAAAGATAAGTTGTCAATTAA
>JAJLVB010000104.1:0-42430 GCA_030570135.1 Pichia deserticola | reverse complement strand
ACCAGTAGAATCCACGAATGAAGATATTGAAACACCACCACTACCAACAGCTAAATCTTCAACTGATGAAATTTTAAATTCTGAGATTTTAGAAAAATCATCATCAACATCATCAAATTCCAGTAGTTTAAATAATAATAATAATAATAATAATAATAATAATAATAATAATAATAATAATAATAATAATAATAATAATGATGATCTTAAAGAAAATAAAGAAAAAGATGAAAGTGTTCATTTTAAAAGTTTAAGATTAACATCTGAACAATTAAAATGTTTATCATTAAATTACGGTGAGAATGATATTACTTATAGTGTTAATAATGGTAAATCTATTATTGTATGTAAATTATTTTTATGGAAAAGGGAAACTCCAATTGTTATATCAGATATTGATGGTACAATTACTAAATCTGATGCATTAGGTCATGTTTTAACAATGTTAGGGAGAGATTGGACTCATGAAGGTGTTGCGAAATTATTTGATGATATTGAATTTAATGGATATAATATAATGTATTTAACAGCTAGATCTGTTGGATTAGCAGATACAACAAGATCATATTTACAAGGAGTTGAACAAGATGGATATAAATTACCGATTGGACCAGTTATTTTATCACCAGATAGAACAATTGCTGCATTAAGAAGAGAAATTGTATTAAAAAAACCTGAAGTTTTTAAAATGGCATGTTTAAATGATATTAGAACACTTTATTATCCTGAATCTAAAGTAATTTTGAATGAAGAGAAAAAGCATATACTTGATGAATATAAGAATGATTTAAGAAAGCAATTAGAATCTGATAAATTAAATAAGGCTGAAAATGTTAATGAATTTAAAGAATTAAATAATAATAATAATAATAATAATAATAATAATAATAATAATAATAATAATAATAATAATAATAATAATAATAATAATAATATCAACGAAGATATCAATGAAAATGGAAAAGATAATGAAGATTTAAGTGATAGTGATGAATTTACTGATATTAATACAAATACTAGTGGTACTAAAATATCTGAATTAAAGGATGATCATATTAGTGCTATTGTTGATGAAACCAATACACCATTTTATGCTGGATTTGGTAATAGAATTACTGATGCGATTAGTTATAGAAGTGTTGGAATTCCATCATCAAGAATTTTTACAATTAATCCTGAAGGTGATGTTAAGATGGAATTATTAGAATTAGCTGGATTTAAAAGTAGTTATGTTTCAATTGTTGAATTAGTTGATCAATTTTTCCCACCTGTTAATATTAAAACTAATAATAAAAGTGTTGATAATAGTATAGAAATGTCGATGAGTAATGCTAAAAATAAATTTACTGAATTTAATTATTGGAGAAGTCCTGATATCGATTTGTCATTAATTAGTGATGATGAAGATGATAATAATAATAATAATAATAATAATAATAATAATAATAATAGCGATAATAATAAGACTATAGCTGATAATAAAGATAAAGAAAATGGAGAGAAAGAAGGAAAAGAATCTGATATTGGAATATTTTATAGGAATGATGATGATATTTTAATGACTGAAGTTAATAAAGAAGGAAGTGATAATAAGGAAAGAAAAGCAAATAATAAAAATGATATTAAAGAAGAAAACGGTAAGGAAAAAGTTTTTAATAAGGAAGGAAAATTAAAATTAAAAGCAAAAGCAAAAGCAAAAGAAGAAGAAGAAGAAGAGGAAGAGGAAGAAGAAGAAGAAGCTGATAATGAGGATGATATTAAAAGTATTGGTAGTAGATTTAGCTTTTTCTTAAGATCACCTATATTGTCACCACGTAAGAATGAGCAAAATGAAAGAAAAGATTTAGAAACTCATTTTGATAGTATTGATAATATTGGCGATGAGTTAGTTGATAATCACAAGATATTTTCAACACCAGATCAAGATCAAGATCATAGTAAGATTAGTGAAAGAGAAGGATATAATGAAGGAGATAGTAGAGATATCTCATTAATGAGTGATGAAGAAGAAGAAGAAGAAGATGATGATGATGATGAGAGTGATTCTGATTATATTTATGAGACCAGTGAAGAGGAAGAAGATACTGAAGATATTGAAGAGAATGAAGATGAAGAAGAAGAAGAAGAAGATGATGATGATGATGAGGTAGAAGAAGATTATGTTGAATCAAATTTAGAATCGCAAGTAATTAAAGATCAATCCGATGAAGAAGAAGAAGAAGAAGAAGATCAACCTGTTATAGATGGTGATTCCAGCGATCTAAAGGAACATGTTAAAAAAGATAAATATAGAAATGATAGGAAATTAAAAAAACTGGAAGTTGTTAATAAGAATATAAGGAGTAGTAGTGTTTCAGGGGTTAATAATGAAAAAATTCATGGTGAGTTTGTTTAGTTAAAAGTTTACTTTATATAATTTGTTTTATATGCAATTTTTATAATGATCTAAAATTAGTATATGAAATAAATAAATCAAAGGTACAAATCACGTAGGGTTGACAATCTTATAAGAGAGAGAGATGAACATGTTTTTATATAAATAACTTTAGAATATATCAATATTTATTTATAAGAAATGGCAATAGAGATATACATACCATACATACACATATGTCATTGTTATCTCATGTGTATGTGTTATATATATTAAAATTTACAAACGTTTAGTTTCTAAAAATATAACTGGTGTGATCAAAACGCGTGGAATGAAAAGGGGATACAAAATTTGTAGCAATTTTTACGAGCATGAGCATAATTAAAAAAAAAAAAAACAAAGCGTAGTTTCTAAAATTGGCAGTTAATTTTTAAGTTTATTTCTCGCCTTGCCTCGCTTTCTTCCCCCCAGTTACGTCATAATAAGTTAATCAAACTAAATTTTAATAGTAATTAACACTGAAAAGTGAAAATTACTTTTATTTTAAAAGTTTCAAGGTTTTTGTAGTAATTATTATGTTCAGGTGAGTTAACTTGAATTTGTATTATAAATGTAGAAAAAAAGAAAAAAAATTCATTTAACTCAGTTCCCCTTTTTAATTAATTAATTAATTGATGTTCGATAATCTAGAATTGTCTATTTTGTCTATTTTAACTACATTTTATTTTATTTTATTTTATTATCATTCATTTATTTCATTTCATTTTTACTTCTTTAATAATACTTGATCCTTTTGATTTTACTTTATTTTCAATATCCTCCTTCTTTTTTTTTCTTCTTTCCTTTCTTTTCTATTAATTTTAATCCATAAATCATTAATCTTTATAGAAACAAATTAAAATCATTCTATTAATTAATATTCTTAACTTTCTCTTTGAATATACTTTTATATTCATTTGAATTTTAATCTCACTACCGGCTATTGATATTTAAATATATATATATATATATACATATAATTAATTAATATGTTAAATTCAACTAATAAAGATTTTAAATTCCCGACAAATAATTCATTAAATTCAGTGGATTATTTTAATATTTCAAAATCAAATAATCAATCAACAAATTCAAAATCTATTCATTTAAGAAAATATTCAAATACTTCATCATTAAATAATAATAATCATAAAAGGGGTATTGAAAATTCTTTATTTAATTCAGATTCAACTTTAGTAGAATCTGAAGTTTTTAATTTACCAACAAGGGTAAATTCAAATAATTCAGAATCAACATTTTCACTTTCTTCAATTAAATCAAATTCAGATTCTCAATCTATAAATGAAAAACAACAACAATTACAACGACCTTTAAATTCAAAATTCTATGATTTGGGTCATAGAACTACTAAAAGTGAAAATTTTACTTTAAAATTAGCAAAAAATCAAGATAATAAAAAATCAATTATTCAATTAGATAATTTAGATGAAAAATCTTTAAAAAATAATAATAATAATAATAATAATAATACTAATATTACTTCTAATAATAAAAATAACACAGATACCTTAAATATTAATGATCAAAATAATAATAATGATTTAATTACATCTGTTAATAATAATATTCATAATCTTTCAATTAATATAAATAATTATTTTGATCCATTACCATCAGCACCTGTAAATTCTAAAAATAATTTTTCTTTATTTTCACCAGTAAAATCATCATTAAATTCAAATTCAAATTCAAATTCAAATTCAAATTCAAATTCAAATTCAAATTCATCAACAATTAGAAATTCAAATAATTTATTCTCAACTTCAATTTCAAATTCATTATCACAACCTCCTATAATTAATTTAAAATCTCATAAAAGTTTAGATTCTTTACCAATTAGATCAAATATTAAATTAAAAAATAATAAATTAAAATTACCTTCAAAAGTTAAATTAATTGATTTTATTGAAATTGAAAATTTAATTAATAATTTAGGTAAATCATTAGGTTCTGATTATTTATCAAATTTATTAATAATTGATGTTAGACCATTTCATGATTATTGTAAATCTCATTTAAAAAACTCAATTAATATTTGTTTACCTTCAACTTTACTGAAAAGACAAACTTTTACATTAGAAAAATGTATTCAAACTTTAACAAATTATGAAAAGTCTTTATTTAATAAATATTTTGCTAGAGATTCAATTAATTTACCAAGTGTTTTATTTTATGATGATTATAATTCAACTGAAAATGATATTTCAACTTCAATTTATTATCTAGTTAGTAAATTTATTCAAAATTCAAATTGGAATTCTCAATTTTATATTTTAAAAAATGGTTTTAATAATTTAATTGAAAATTCAAATTTAAATTCAAATTCAAATTCAAATCTTAATTCAAATTCAAATCTTAATTCAAATTTAATTGATAATGAAAATTCTTTAAAATTAATGATTTCATCAGATGAAAATATTAGTTCAAGTTCAATTAATTCAGATACCTTTTCACCTTTAATTAATTTATCACCACATTCAGCAATTTCACCAAATTATTCATCATCAAAAATATTAACAACAACAGCAGCAACAACAACAACCAACCCTAATACTAATAATACAGTGAATATTTCTAATTTTTTAAAAAATAAATCTTCATCACCAATTGGTTTATCAAGATTTGTTTTACCAGATTGTTCTCATATACCAATTTTTAAAACTAGAAATTATGATGAAGTTTTATCAAATAATTCAGATTCTTCAATTCATTTATCAACAAATTTAAATAAATTAAATTTAAATTTATTACCAATTTGGTTAAAAAATATAATTGGTAATGATTTAGGTTCAAAAATATTATCTGAAAAATTTAATAAATTACAAATTCAAGAACGTAATCGTTTAAATCATGCATTAACTAAAACTGATATTTCAAATGCAAAATCAACAGGTGATTCACCAGTTATTTCAGCTGGTGTTGAATTAGGTAGAAAAAATAGATATAAAGATATATTCCTTTATGAACATGCTAGAGTTAAATTGAAAAAATATGATTCAAATTCAAAAGATTTAGATTGTATTTCATCATATATTAATGCATCTTATATTCATTATTCAAATTCAAAATTAAATTATATTGCAACTCAAGGTCCATTAAATGAAACAATTGGAGATTTTTGGAATGTAATTTATTTTAATTATGTACCAATTATTTTATCATTAACTCCACAATCTGAGAATCAAATTGAAAAATGTGCACCATTTTGGGAATCTGGAATTTATTATTCAAATGATATTAAAATTGAAATTAATTTAATTGAAGAAATTAATAATTTTAAATTATCAAATTTAACAAATGATAAATGTATATTTCGTAGAATTTTAATTAAATTTGGAAATAAACCATTAAAAGAAGTTTTACAATTACATATGACAAGTTGGCCAGATTTTGGAATTGTTAATTGTGAAGATGATATTTTAAGTTTAGTTAGTTTGAAAAGATTTATTTTAAAAAAATTAAATATTGAATCATTACCAATTTTAGTTCATTGTAGTGCAGGTTGTGGTAGGACAGGTAGTTTTTGCGTTATTGATACATGTATTGATATATTATTAAATCAAAATGATAAAAATAATAATACCATTTTAAATAATTCAAAAGATTTAGTTTATGATATAACTTCAGATTTTCGATCTCAAAGGGTATTTATGGTTCAAACTTTAAGACAATATATTTTAATTTATGATGCAATAATTAGATTTATAAATGGGAAAGAAATTTCGAGAAATATGGAAATGGGTCACAATGATATTTTAACGACTGAAGGTTTAGTCGACTGGGAAATAAAAGATCCAGGGATTATTAAAAGATTTATAGAAGCTTATAAATAAGGTTTAACTTATAAGCATTAATTAATTGAATATTTATTTATTTATTTATTTATATAAATTAAATATGAAATCTGACGATATTTTAATTAAATTTAACCTAATATTAATTCGTAAATAATCACAAGTATATTAACAATAATCAAAGGAATACGTAACAACGTACGTGTTGCACTAATTAAATTAATTAATCTAGCTTTAATACCTTCACTGCCACTTGATGTTGTTGAATTCATGTTAAAATCTCCATATCCATAATTTTGTTGACCTTGTTGTATACCACTTATATTATTCGATGATGATTTAGAGGACCATCCAATCCTAGCTAAAAATCTGTCCTCACTTAGTACTGCAATTCCATTTACAAAAAATAAAATAGCTGTAATTAAAAACAAACAAAAACATTAAAAATGGTAATAAATTATAATTGTTAGTAATAGTTTTTAATAATTAATTTTTCAAACCGCATCAATCAATACATTTGATATCTATCTACTTATGCTAAGTTCCACATACCATAAAAAAGAGTTCCTATTCCAAACATCCTGATTTTAGTCAGTTACTGCTTATTCGAATTGAATTAAATCTAATACTAACAAAGCATTCAAATCAGAGAAAAAACATCAACATTACACACAAACTCTATATTTTTGATACGATTACAATCAATGTGCAGGTTATAAACATAAAAATTAAAAATTTACATAATTTACGCGAGAACGATATTTTTTCCTTGATAATTAATTAATCTATATAAGAAAACTATAAAATTGTCTTCAACTTGAACAAATTCGTTTTGTTACAAAAGTTTACCTCCAATTGCACCCTTAATAGCATCTGTTTTAGCTTCAGAGATCATCTTGTCAATGTCATCATTCAAACTATCAAAATATTGATCAACATTATCTTGCGCTGACTCCAATGTACTTGTAGCATATGATGTAATACCTTCAAACCAACCACCAGTTGAACCTTTCGATGAAATTCTCTTTTTTGGAAGATCTCTTTTTGGTGTTTCCATTAATTGCGAATTTTGATGAATTGAATTTGGATTATAATAAATTGGCTTATACGTACTAATATATGTATAATTAGCAGGATTATAACATGACACTTCCCATGATAATTTAGCTTCTTCAGATTGTGGATTTGGATTTCTATCATGACCAGTTAATAATCTGTATAAACTATCATATGAAACACTTGGTGTATTTTTAAGCATTGGATTTGACCCTGGCCTCCACGGAACTGCAATATTTTTAAGGAATAAAGTATCCTGTGATTGACTAGTCTCAATTGACATAATTGGAGTACGAATCTTCATTATATTAACTAATGCAGCCTCTGTTTCTGTAATTCTAATGAAAACATCTCCTAATGGTAAAATTGAACTTTCTGTAGTAAATCTTGGTTCAAGTCTATATGGAATTCTTAAACTTGCTATTTCAATTAATGATGGTATAGTTAATGTTAACATTTGTTTACTACCACCTAATATTACAACTAAACAAAATGCAACTTTATTAGTAATAGATGATTTAGCTCCTGTTAATCCAATTTTAGAAACATCACCCCTATTATATGACTTATGTGCAATTTTTGAATTGTTTTTAACTACTCTAATATCCGATTTAGAAGCAGTTATAACAAATGGTAAAACTCTATCACTTGTTATATCCTTTTTAAGATGTTCCATAGTTGGGATTGCAGGTCTACCATTTTCTGAATTAACTGCAATAATTGAAACAATTGCTTCATCATTACAATCAATTTGTTCAACAAAATTAACTCTAAAACTACCAGGTAATCCAGTAATTTGAAATGTTAAAAGTCTACCAATTTTTGTACCAACATACATTAATATTGTACCCCTTTGAGGACTTGCAGAATGAAGTCCATATCCAAATTCGATACATGTTGCTTCAACAGGTAAATTTAATCCTTTATCTTTTAATAATTCATTATGCATAACTATTCCACTACGACGATCAATAAGTAATAATCTACCAGATTCATATCCAATTGCAACAAATCCTAAATTACTTGTTGTAACTGCTGTAACTAATCCATTATTTAAAGGTTTTACTAATAGTTTCGGCATAAAACCTTTTTTAATATTTATTGGAGCCCTATCTTGAATATCAATTAATGCTTTACCACTATTCTCTAATGATAAACTAGCCATATTAGTAACTAAATTTTTTTCCTTAAATGCTTTATTCATCTGATATGCAAATAATAAAACATCACCATTTGCTAAACTACATGCAACTTCCAAAGTTTCTGGAGCAAATGATACATTTATAACGGATGCACCATCATCATCTTTTTGTATAATTGCTGATATATCAATTTCAAAAACTCGAGTACTATCTAATTCACCTTCTGATGAATCCCATAATCTAACAAATCCATTTTCATGTCCAGTTATAATTAATGAACCTGCATCTGCTTTATATTTTGGTCTACATGGTATACCACCTTTTAAGATAGAATCTAATGGTTGATCAGATCTTCTAACAGTAACTAAACTATTAATTATACGACGATCTAAATATGATGATGCAGAACATGTAATTTTAGGATTCAACCATGAAACAGTTGATGGAAAATATTTAGCATTCATTGTCATATTACCTTGTGGATAATGTAAGAATTTTAGTGCACCATCACTCATTATAACTGCAATTAATTTTGCATCATGACAACCATCAAAATATGGAGATGCTTCACCAAGTGGTATAAAATCAACAATGTTTGCTTTTGAATGAAGTGCAAAAATCCTTTGTTCTTTCGGTTGTGCATAATATTTTGCCATTTGAGCATATGATGTTAATGAATATGAAATCATTTTACCAAAATCCATTCTAACTAATTGATGATAACCATCAGCTGAATATCCATCACCACCTAAAATTAATAATGATGTTTTTTCAGGATTTTCTTCACATAACCATTTAATATTTTCAATTCTTGTCATTCTATGTTTACCAATTCTTTGATTTTTACCAGTTGGTTCATCAACATCAACATCAAATAATGTTCTAGCTAATATTTTTTCACCCGTTTTTGCATCCCAAAATACAATTGAATTATCAGCATGAACTGTAATACAATGCAAACCATTTGGATGCCATAAATTATGAATAACTTTAGGATAGTAAAAACCATCAGTACTATATTCATAGAGTGAATTTTCACCACCAGGTGCAGTTTTTGGTAATTTATAAACCAAATTATGTAAAATCGAATTTTCAACTAAATTATAAACTACGGTAACTTTTGGATATGAAATTAATAATGTACCGATATCTCTTGGATGTAATGAAAGTGCACTAACTTCATATGCACCTTCTAATCTAAATACAGGAGTTTGTTGTTCTCTTAAATTTAAAATTGTATCCCTACCAGTTTCAATATTGAAAGCTCTAACAGAACCATTTTTTAAACCAATAAATACAAATTCTAATGAATAATCTGATGCAAATGAAGTAATAGGAATCTTAGCAATACATGTATGAATAACTTTTTTTTGTAATAAAGAGATAACAAATATACTATTAGCTGAATCAACTGCAATTAAATAAATACCTTTAATAAATCTTAATGCCCTAATTGGCGATACAGACTTTAAAGAAAATGAAACATTAACACGAGCTTGTCCAAATATATAAATATAATTAAAATGTGTTATAACTGCCATTAATGATTGAATTGGATCAAAAGCCATTGTTTGAATATTACCTATTATACCGTATTTTTGTAATTCGTAAATACCATATGGCATTTCTTCTAAACCAGCAGATAAATTTTCACCAGAACGAAATTTAGGGAATGATAAATTTGGACTTTTCAGTGATGAACCAAATGTTGATTTTGGTGAATTTTGATTTTCACTTGAATTCCCAAAATTTAAATTTGGACTTGCTGAATAATAATCTCTAGTATCAATCTCATCATCATTCTTAGAAGCCATTTTTTTAATTGATTTAAGTGGGTTCCTTATTGATAATCTTGAATTCAAATGTGTACTTTCTGATTGTACTTGTGGTTGGATATTAGATGATGATATTGATCTTTCATCAGGATATAACGAATTGGAAGCATTTGAACTTGCTTTTGATTCTGAACGTTTCCTGCCAAATGGGGATGACAAATGTAAATTTAAATTTAAATCAGGAGTAGAAGTTTTTTTAAATATTTTGTTATTATTCATCTTTCCTGACCAACTATAAACTTTCTGTATCAAGAAGGTATAACGTATGATAAACAAAAAATATAACATTTAAGAACAATAATTATGTATTTAGTATTATTAATTTTTATATAGAGAACATTTATCACCCACAATTTCCTCCTTTTTTTCTCTACAAGCGCTAATAAATTATACTACACTATTTGTGCAATATCCTAGCAATTGACACATCCGAAATATATACGGAAAGTATTTTTCATTTATATAAATATCAATATATATATATATAAATAAATACAGATCTTTATACGTATGACAACATCTATATATAGTACAGAAATTTCAATTAGGAACTAGAAATCAGAAATTAGAACCAGCTAATAAGGATGCTGCACTTTTAGCATCTACGTTAGCAATTTCCTCCCTAATATCATCTTTAGAGGTTGTAGCTTCATCAGTTATCGGATCTGAATAAATTTTCTTCTTTCTTGAATTCCATGAATCTTGATTATTTGAAGATGTTGAAGCTGAATTAATTTTAACTTGTTTATTAATATCATCAGTTAAATCTTCCCTACCCAAACGACTTAATGAATCTTGATGATTGATCAGCCTATTATTCATTAATAAGTTAAGTTTTTTACGTTCTTGTAAAATTTGTTGTTTAGCTATATTTTTAAATAACCTTTTTGCACTTAATGTTAAATAATTAATATATTCTTTTGATTCAATTAACATCTCATATGTTGTTCGTCTAACTTGAAATTTTAATTCTTTTTCATAATTATTTGATAATTCTAATGCTCTAATTGCTTCATCAACTTTAATTGGATCAATTGTTGATTTCATTTTAAGTTTTGTAATTGTCATATGCTTTTTCTTTGTTGATTCTTCTGCATTTGCTAATTCCCTCATTAATAAATGTCTATTTGTTAAAGATTCTTTAATATTGAATGTATCATCTGAAATTTGTTTAAAAAACTTTAATAAATCTGATATTAAACTTGCATTTCTAATAAATTCAGCTTCATTGAAAATACCTGCAAATTTATTAAATCTTTTCCATAAATTTATCATCTCATTCGTTGTTTCAAGAGTACCTAAATTACTTAAAAATACGATAAATTCATTTGTATAATATGCAGATTGTCTTTGATATCTTAAATATTTATCAAGTTTTTCAACAAGTTTTTGTGCACTTAAATATATTTCTTTAATCATTGGTCTATATCGAGCTAATTGTTCACATCCATCATAAGGAGGATTAAACTGTTTTAAAGTTTTCCTTTTTAAACCAGTTGCAATTACAGAATTTGAAGATGGTTTTGTTTTTGAAGGAACATAACTAAAATCATTTTGTTCAAAAAATAATGTAAATTCCTTATTCTTAATTAAAATTGGATTACAACAAATTCTATTAAACCAATCTTGAAATTCATTTGTTAAACTTGAAATAAATTCAGGTGACATTGGAGTATATAATGATGAAACTGCTGGTAATGCAGCAACAAAAACTTCAATATTATTATATATTAAATATTTATAGAATGATTCTAATTCTTTGTATGTTCTTCTTACATTCTTATAAATTTCTTTACGGAAACCTGATATTTTATTAACTTTTGCATTAAATTTAAAAATTGGATTTTTTTGAGTATTATTACCATTACTTTCAATTTCTTGAATTTTAATTATTATTTGAAGGTCGTCTTTATGTAATCTTTCTGGTAAATATTTTTTCAAATCTTCCTCCGTTGGGAATTCATGAAACATTGTTTCTTTATCACTACCACTGCCGCTAGACGATGTATTATTACTTACTGTTGTATTTGTAGTATTTGTAGTATTGGATGTAGTTGAATTAGACAAATTATTATTATCATGAATATTAATATTATGTGAATCATCTGAAATCTTTTTATCTTGATTATTTACATTTGGATTTTCATTATTTTGATTTGATTCAGATTCAGATTCTTGATGAGCTGTATATGAAACTGGTGCTGGTGCATTGCCCTCAGCAAAAGGATTATTATCAAAATCATCTGGATCATAATAAACAGCAGATGTCATTATGAATGATAATACTTTCTGTTTTGAATTTTAGTATTGATATAGACAATCGTAAAAGAAGAATATAAAAATGCACATGTGAGTTGTCAATAAGTTCTAATAAATAAGTAAATTTTACCAAATTAACTACTATTTTTACAACACCAAACAATCCTCCTCAATTACTTTTATAGTAAGCGCCAAAGTAGCTTACATAAGCCCCCGGACAGTTTACTTTTTCTTGATATTCATTTACTAAAAGTGTACAATTACTTATTATCGTATTAATACTAATATAGTAGGACTATTTATTATCATACTTATATGGCAAATAGTTATATATAATTATAAAATACTAAATAATGATTAGAGCATAAAAAAAAATGAAAACAAGAAAAAGGCAAACAAAATTATTGTTTCCTTTTATCATGTCTTCAAATAAATATAAGTTCATAAAAGGTCGTTAAAAAAGTGTTGTTAAATATGCATATCAATGTAGTTGCTAAAATTAATTTCATTTATTTAGTAAAGTCAGTTGATAGATTATGCTGTAGTCATTTCATCAAGAACATCAGAAATTGATCTATAAGTGACATTAATCCAAGGATCACTTGAATTTGATTCAATATCAACTTCAACTTTCCAATGATCTCTTCTACCAAATTCTGACTCATCAAACCCGTGATTACTGTCATCTTTGAAATGCCATTTATAGATACTTGAAGATCCATATTCATTTAATACTTTCTCTTCATTATCTTTGGAAAATTCATAATCAATACCAGCCATCCGATTAATATCAGGTAACAAATGCCTCTTAACGTGATGTTGTAAATGTCTTCTAAATTTTTTATTTAATGAATTCATTTGTGGTTTGATTTTATCTTCATTACCTTTTGTTTGATTAACAATAAAAGGTGGTAAATATTTAACATGAATATTTAAGTTGTCAAATTCATTATCCCATGATTCATCCATAATATATCTTTCAAAATCATCTAAGCTTTCAAAAAACATCTCTTTAGAATTTCTAACGGCTGGTGCTTTTTCTAAATGATCAATATGGACAGGTTCCATATGGACTGGTTTCATTTGTTTCTTACCCATTTTGATTAAATGTATATCTTAAATTAGTGGTTCAAAAAGCAGTTAATTTTATATCTCTTCAATTATAATATTAATAATAGTAGTAGTAATAGTGTTTATTAAATATATTTGTTTTATATATTAAAAAAACCAAAGTAAGTAATAATAAAATTTGAAAATGAACCCTAAATATAAATATTAATATTAACTATTAGAAAATTCTTGCTATATTTATAATTTAAATTACTTGTGGATGCCACCCAACTTTGTGGAGTGACCTCATTTACCATATATACTATTGTAACATGATAATATACACTGTAATATTATAAAACAATAACTTTAATTACTTGGATGACACAAATATACGAATTGTAAACAATAAACATTACACCCACCCCCCTCCACTTTAATGATTGGTTATTTAAGAACCAGCAAAATTAAAGGCAAGTCCGAGATAACGTTACTTTTTGATTTTAATGTTATACGAGCAACATTTCCCCATTTTCTGTTGTTCTTAAATTATTCCACTGCACTGCTCTGGTCACACCACAAGATGTTGGTATGCTATTTCACCTTTAATCCAGCAAGATGAACATAATCGGAATACTTAAAAACCAATTACCGTTAAGCAATTATTGTTAATTTATTATTGTTGGACTATGATTTGACGTGACATAGCTATGAATTAACGTTTTAAGTATTACTTTGTTAAGTAAATTAATCTAAGAAATGAAAACGAGTTACTTTTTTAGAGTTTAGAACCACTTTCTTTTTAAAACTTAAAGTAAGATTATGAAACCTGTGTTTAGTGGTTAGAATAGTATTATTTCTTTTTTTTTTTCAATAACAAATCCAATGTATTATACTATTCCACAATTTTGTTATGATGAAGTATGAATTAAATAGTAGAGATCAAAGTTAATCCAAATTATCCTTTTAAACTTGATGAAATCCTTTTTTTTTACTAAGAACAAATGAATATTCATAAGATCTAACTAATTATTTGGAGACTGGAGGAGACAGGCACATATATTCACTATTAAAAGAATATTTAGTATTTCTCTTACGTGATAAGAATAAACTCTAATTTTTTTTGATTCTGTCTATTCGATCTTAAAATTTGGTCATTTTTATTCTCTCTTTTGATAAATTAATAAGTCTGATAGTTTTATTATTACTTATTCTGATTAGCTTGTAGAAAATACTTGTAGTGTAAGATAAATATCTCATGTTTTCGACACAATTGACAAAAACTTCTAACTATTAATATTTATTGGTGATTTTATCTTTTGAATTATTCATAGAATCTTACATTTTCGTTAAACTACTTTATTTATGACTGTTACTTCTACTTACATTAGTGCTCTTCCAGGTAATTTAATACCGACGAAAAACAGAAATATAGATATTTTAAACACTTTAAACTTAAATAAGTTAATTAAGCATTACATTTTGAAGTAAAAATAATTATTTAGTAAAAAAAAACTTAGTTATTGTTGGAAGATCAAATATCATTATATTATTGATAAATCTGAACAATTAGCAATATTCAGAAATATGAATGATTTACTGGCAAGAATGAAAAATGTTGTTTTAAGGAAATGTCTAAAACATTTGGCCCTAACTATTAAAATGGATTAAGCTGCTGAATGGTTAACTGACAGTTGCCTAACCAGGGTTTATCTATCATTTCAAACTCCACATTTTTAGCAAATGAACGAAACATCAAGAAAGCTATCTTTCTGTGCCTTTTATCTAATTTCTAAATTAAGAATCCCTTAGCTAAAAAGTCTTTAAAGAATAAGAAAACTTGCTGATCTTTTGACCAACGTAACAATAACGAAACTTTTCTCAATTTACAAAGATTTTAGCTGACTCCTTTGTAAAAACATCATACGTAAATTAAAATAGCTTAATGTTATTACTGAGAGTACACGGATGACGATCATGATGATGAAACAGGTAATATAAGCGATAATGGGGGCAGAGCCTGGTAAAACACATGAGGAAAACGTCCAACATCTTACCAGTGGGGGATGTCCACTCGTAGGCCACTGCTCCTTCTTCCTTTTGTAAGAAACAGTGTCTTCTTCCAAGAATTTGACTATTATATAGATAGGAACCTATATAAATATATATAATATATATAGGATATACATAATCAACCGTAAAGCAGACTCATAACTAACACTTATTAACTTATAACATTGAAAATGCTCTTTATTGATGAGCCTCAATATCAATCTCTATCAATCTCTATCAATCGACGCGACTGTTTTCTTGAGTTTTGAAATCTGGAAATCTTCATTTTTGTTAATAACAACCTCATCTGTTGATCTCTATTCTAAAAACGTGTAACTTTATTGACGATTAAAAAGGTGTATTGGTAAATATTATTATAAACAAAATTCCACAAAATTTACATTAAGCAAACCAATTCATACTAGTATATTTATTATAATTCAATTCCAATAACTATGGAGTTGATTCAAAATCTAATTAGTGCACCTCAAAGTGCAACGGAAAAAGAAGTTGATGACAATATAACAACATTAGTAGATAGATTAGCTCATGCAAATTTAGTGTCTGATAGACGTGGTGCTATTTTAAGTTTGAAAAGTTATAGTAGACAATATAGAGAAATTGTTATTGCAAAAGCATTGAAACAATTATGCTCAACTTTACATCAAGATAGTTTTGATTTAGATATAGTTAAAGCAATTTTGGAAACTTTATTGATTTTATTTATTCGTGGTGAAGGTGATAGTGATTTAACAAGAAATTGGATTAATTCTCAGTCAAGGGTTAAAAATGGTAAATATCCATCACCTTCCATTTTAATTCAAAATATTAAACCAGATCAATTCTCTTTGTGGATTGCTGATGAATTAACTCAAAATTTATCAAATTTAGAATTACTTATTGACCTTTTAGAATTTGATGATGTTCATATTAAAATTTATTCATTGCAATTATTACAAGCTTTAACTTCAACTAGACCCAAAAGAACTCAAGAATTAATTCTAAAATCACCAACTGCAATTTCAAAACTTTGTCAGGTTTTAGATGATAATTTCGAACCAATTAGAAATGAAGCAATCTTATTATTAATGGGAATTGTTAAAGATAATTTTAATTTACAAAAATTGGTAGTCTTTGAAAATACATTTGATAAATTATATAAGATTATCGAAGAAGAAGGTGGAATTCAAGGTACAATTGTAGTTCAGGATTGTTTATCATTAATTACAAACTTACTAAAATATAATTCTTCAAATCAAAAATACTTTATTGAAACAAACTGCTTATATAAACTTGTCAAATTAATAGATCAACCTTTGAATGATTCAAATACTTTTGTATGGAATGAACAAAGATTAGATAATTTAATTACGACATTAGAAACATGCAGATTGTTTGTAGTTAAGGATACACAAGATATTGATAAAGCCCAATTACTTATCGCTGAAAGTGGTGTAATGTTATCTTGTTTAAAACTCGTATTTTCATTATATATTCCAAATCAAATTCGAGTAACTTCTTTATTGACAGTTTCCGATATAATCAGAAGTAATAATGATGTTCAGTTTAATTTCTCACAAGTTGATGTACCGTATTTAGATCCAAGTTTACCAAATTCAGCTCAAAAATTTGAAAATATTGTACCAATCACAGTTGCATTACTCAATTGGTGTTTTCATGTTAACTCAGTTCACACATTTGATACAAGAGCTGCCGCTTTGGATACCTTACATGCATTTTTCAAAGATAACACTGAAGCAAAAATTGCATTCATTGATGATCAAATTTATACTTTCAATTTATTAAATGGTATCGAAAATAATGATGATTCAAATTCTGACAATAACACTTTAAACGAAAGTAATGAAAAACATGATCAGAATGTTAATAATAAAGACAACAATAACAATGAAGATATTGTCGAGGATTCAAATACAAATTCAAATGATAAAAAAGATGAAAACTTGGAAGATATAAAAAAGAAAAAGGAAGAGAGAATACTGAATTCCTTAGAAAACAGTCAATATGAAAACTCTCTATCATCAGAAGATTCTCGAATTTCTCACCAACCATCCATAGATTCCAATTCTTTGGAGTCTAAAAGCAATGTTTTCCAAACATTAATTCAGATGGATAATTACAAACTAAATCCTTATAAAATCTGGTTTGCATCGATTGTTATTATGTATATATTTGAAGATTATCCCGATGCAAAGCAAAAAGTTATGGCAATTACAATCGGTAACGAAGATGAAGATGAAGATGTTATTACCATTATATCTGCCATTGCACAGGCTTTATGCTCTTCACTAAAACAATTTGATATTAGAGTCCCCATTGCTTATCTTATGTTATTATGCAATTGGTGCTGGGAAAATTATGAAGCTGTAGATGAAGTTTTAAAAGACATTTCAATTTTAGATCAACTGATTGCCTTTATTGTTGACTCGGCTAATGGAAGTGAGTTGATTCAAGGTTTAATTTCATACTTTTTGTCTATTGTTTATGAATTTTCTAGAAAATCTTCACCGATGTCTCGTACTCAATTACATCAATATTTGTCGAAAAGAGTTGGAGTTCATTCATTTAGTTTGAAAATACAACAATTTGTCAAAGATAAGTATGTTTCAAATTTCAATGAATTTGACTGGTTAAATCCAACTAAAGATGATTCTGGTTTACCAGAAGTTTACTTTGATGAAATTTTTATTAATCAAGTCAAAGAAAATTCACAACGAATGACGAGGGCAATAGGAAGAGATCCAGAAATTGAACCTGCTAGAAAATTAGATTTCTCTGCATTTGAAGAAGTCCAGCAAAAATTAAGTCAAGTTATGGATGAATATTATAGATATAAAAAAGATTCAAAAGAAGTTTCTTCTCGCCAAATGAAAGAGATAGAAAAGACAACAGCAGATTATAAAGAATTATCTGAAAAACACACTAGATTAATTGCGAATATGGAGGAATTGGAAAGCGAAAAAGATAAATTATTAACAAAATTAACAATTTCTGTTGATGATGTGAAGAAACTACAAGATATTCAGAAAAAATTAGAAGCTCAAACAGATGAACTTAATAAAAAATTACAAAATACAACATATAAATTGAAAACTTTTGAAACTGAAAATAAATCCTTGAAAGATAAACTTGAAGCTACTGAAAAATCTAAAGAGACAGCTGAAAATGGTATCAATAAAATGAGTAGGGAATTAATGAATTTAACCAAAGAAAAGGCTTCAAAGGAAAAGAAAGCAAATTCACTTGAAAAAGAATTGAACACCCAAAAACAAAAACTTGAGAAATCAGAAGCTGCATTGGTCGCATTGAATAAACAGAAGGATGCTGTTGTTAAAGATTTCGAAAATCGTATTAAATTACTCAATCTTGAATTGCAGAAATCAAAAGATGAATATAATAAAGCAAATTCAACCATTATTGAAAATAATAAAAAAATTGAAGAATCAACAAAACTTTCAGATGATCTAAAACAAAAGCTACATAATGCTGCAACAATTATAGAAAATTTAAAATCCAGAAGTGATTCATCTAATTTGGAATTGAATTCTCTTAAAGAGAGTTCAATGGCTGAAATATCAAAATTAAGTGAGTCGTTAAACTTAGTGACTACTGAAAAGGATAAACTTATTAAGGAAAATAAAGAATTAAATGAAAAATTAGAATGCCTACAAGAAGAGTTAACAACAACTTTAGAAGACTTTTCTACCTTTCAAACAGAATCAACTGAAGAAATAGATGAGCTTAATGGTAATATTGACAGTTTATCTGAAGGTTTTGAGCTAAGTGAGGAGAAAAATAAAAAATTAGAAGCGGAGAATAAAAAATTAACTGATCAAATTGAAAAATTAAAGGCCGAAAATTTATCAACGACTGAAAAATTTGAGACTGAAATTAAGAACCTGAAAGATGATTTTGAGAATAAGACTGACTTATTGAAAACTGAATCCCAAGCCAATATTCTTGCCAAGGAAAAATTAGAACAGGAATTAAGTAAAATCAAGCTGGATTTAGAGAAAATTAAATTTGAGATCAAAGAAAAAGATGCTGCTACTGTCACCATGGAAAAGGCGAATGATGAAATTAGAAAAGAATTAGAAAAAGCCAAATCTGAAAAAATTGAAATTGAAAAATCACTAGCATCCACTCAATCGTCATCGGCTAATATGGAAGATGATTTAAAAAAGAAATTAGAAAGCTTGAACACCTCTATAACTCAACTTAACAAGGATATTTTAACACGCGATGAAAACATTCAGCAGCTACAGGAAGAGAAGAAAAAGTTAGCCATTGATGCTGAAAAACTTGATGAAAAAAATACTCTAACTGTACGCCAATACGAATTAGACATTAAGGATATGAAGGATCAATTCATTTCCAAAATAGCATCATTAAATGATGAGATTCGTGAAATTTTATCGACTAAGAAAAAATTAGAGCAAGAGGTAAGTAGAATCACATCCGATTTTGAAGCTCTTTCAGAAGAAGCTGAAGTCAAGGAAAAGTCTTTAGAATCAATAAAGCATGAGAAAAATATTGTAGACGACGTGGTAATTAAACTCAAGCAAGAACAGACAAAATTGGAAGAAGAATTATCTCATTTAAAAACTTCAAATGATGAAAATATAGCAATATTAAAGTCCGAGTTAGAAGAAAAAACAGGCCTCATTAAGTTGAAAATTTCTGAGAATGAATCTCTGTCCTCCAAACTGGCAAAAACGGAAATTGAAAAAGATACCGAGATTGCTGATTTAAAAAGAAAAGTTGATGAACTAGGAGAAATTTTGAGATGTACTAATGATAGCAAAAAATCCTTTGAGGAGGAACTTCTGAAGTTGAAAAAATCATCGGAGGAAAATTTATTAAAATCTGATGAGGAAATCAAATTGCTTAAATCATTAACAGAGAATTTGGAAAGTGAGAAGAACAAACTCACTACTTCTTGGAAAAAAGAAAGTGAAGCGAAAGAAGCATCTATTGCCGAATTAAAAAGATCAATCGAAGCTACTACTTCCACGTTGAAAGAAGCAGAAGATAGACATTCAAGACTCCAAACAGAACATGGTAAACTCAAAAGCGAAAATAACGACACCATAAATAAACTTAAAACTGAACTTGAGTCAATTTCCCAACTTAAAAGTGAGTCTGAAAAGAATAGTGAGGTGATTTCAAAGGAATTGAATGAATTAAAAGTTGCAAAGGAAACGGAGATTTTAGCTTTGAAGTCAAATATTAAATCCATTGAAAAACTTTTGAGTGAAAAAGATTCTGCTCATACCAAATTAAACAACGATTTTGAGACATATAAAGTTGAACGTGTTAAAGAACTTGAAAAATTGAATCATACTTTGGAATCCATTCAAAATGATTTAACAAAAAGTGAAGAAAAATCACTAGAAAATATTACAATTTTGAACGAATTGAAAGAAGAAAAAAAGAACAAAATAGCCGAATTGGAGACTAAGTTAAAATCGGTAGAATCATCGTTAAAATCGTCTGAAAGTGAAAAACAATCACTAGAGGATAAAATTAGAGATCTTACCGACAAAATGAACAACGAAGTTTCTGAATTAAAACTGCTTTTGGAGAATGAGCAAAAATCGAAGAAAGAAATTATTTTATCGAAGGACGATATATCTAAGCAGTTGAATGAACTGCAAATTGAGAAAGAAAATGAAATATCCAAATTAAAAGAAAGAAACGAACAGTTAACTAAGGATATTGAAGTGTTGAAGTCTTCCAAGGATTCATTAATTAATGAATTAAGAAAATCAGAAAAACAAAAATCAGAAGAGATTAGTAAATTAAAAAACTCTTTAAATTCTTCCACTGTGAAATTTGAGAAAAGGAGTAACGAGTACGCTGCTCTGCAAGAGGAGAATACTACGTGTGATTCTAAAATAAAAGAGCTCTCTTCAGAGTTAACCGATATAAAAAAATCATTAGCTGAACTAGAGAAATCAAAATCAGATTTAGTTACTGAACTAAAGGATGAAAAGGAAAACAACATTTTAAAGCTGAAAAAATTAGAGGCTGAAAATTCAAAATTATCTGACATTATTAATAATAAGAAGAAAAATATTGATGAGTTGGAATCCAACCTTGAGCTCTACAAAAAGGATAAAACAGCCGAAATTCAACTTTTAAATGAAAAGATTAAAAATTTGAATGATATTTTAGAAAATACCAATACTTCCAATTCTAGTTTAGGTTCGATGTTGGCGCAATTAAAAGAGAATACTGCTAAACAAATTGAACAATTAAAAGACGAGTGCGATTCACTTGAGTCAAAATCAAAATTATTGGCGAAGGAGAAACAAGAGTTAGAATTGAAGGTACAATCATTAGAGCAGGAGAAATCAACTATTGAAGAATCTAAAATAAAAGAAATTGATTTACTTCAGAATAAGCTTAAAGATACTGAAGCAAAATATACGTCATGTAGCGATGCTTCCAAGCAACTTGAAGCGTCTTCAAAGGAGAAACTATACAAATATGAACAAGATATAAATGAATTGGAAAAGCAATTGGAAGAAAAGGTAAATCTTTATTCCAAGGTATCAGATGATTTGAAAGAAAAAAATAAGGAATTAGAAAAAGCAAATGGATTAATCAAAGATCTTAAAAATGAGAAATCTTCTGTTGATGATTTGGCTAAAGAAACAATTCAATCACTGAAGGATGCTTTGGATGATAAAGACTCCCGTCTTGAAGTTGCAACATCACAAAATAAACAGTTGACCGAAGACTATAAACTACTTGAGAAAGAAAAGTCTTCTGAAATATCAGCTTTGAACTCTAAAATCAATGAATTAAATAAAAAATTAGAAGATATTAAGATGCAAAAACTAGTTATTGATAAAAGACTTTCTAAAATTTCAGCTTCTAAAGAAATTGAGACTAAAGATTTGATTGAAGAATTAACTGAAATCAAAGAGAATGTTAACAAATTGACAAAAGAAAAAGAGTCTCTTTATGCCCAAATGCTATCATTAAAAGAAGAATCTAGTGCTGAAATTACTGATTTGAAAGCTAGACTAATTGCCCAGGAGAAATCAACTCTCATTGCCGAAGAAAGTCTTAAATTGAAGGAGCTCGAGCTAAAAGAGACAAAGGAAAAGAGTGAAAAAGAGTTGGGAGTCACAAAGAAAGTTCTTGCGTCCAAAGAAAATATCATTTCTGATCTTGGAAATAAACTTAAAAATCTTGAGGAATGTATTAATGATTTGAAATCTAACAATGAAAAATTTGAAACCTCCATGAATAGTTCAATCAAAGAAAAGGAACCTTCCATTGCTAAATTGGAGGAAGAGAATAAAACCTTATTGAGAGAAAAAGAATCGTTAGTTGAAAAGATGAATGAATTAGAGTCTGAAATTAGCCTAATTAAGAATGAGCTAGAAGTGAAGAGCAGAGATTCAGTTGATTCTTCTGCAAAACATGAAAATTTGGTTGAAGAAAACTTAAAACTTTCTAAAGCTGTTGATGCTTCATCTAGGGATTGTGCCGAATTGAAAAAACTTGTTGATGAAAGTAAACAAGAGATTTCAAAGAAGGAAAAAGAATTAGAAAGTTTAAAGAAAGATCATATGGAATTATTGAAATCTAAAAATGAAACTTTGAGATCCTCCGAGGAAGACAAAGTAAGTTTGGGAAGTGAAAATAAAAAATTGAATGACAAGATAACCGAGAAAGAAAAGTCTCTAGCTAAGTTGAAAAAGGAAATGGAACAAAAGGAGCAAAAATTACTTGAAGATAAGACTCTAGTTGTTAAAGAATTTGAATCTAAAATATTGAAACTTAATGATGACCTAAGTAAAGCTGAAAAATCTAACCAATCACTTAAAGATTTACAAGATTCAGAGAATGAAAAGATCAAAGAAGAAAATGAATTATTAAAGAAAGAAAACGAGAAATCTCAAGAGTTCATCAAAGTTAACAAAGAATTGATTGAAAAAATTAAGAAATTGGAAGATGAAATGAAATCGATGGTTCCGCATTCTAAATTAGATGAGGCATTAATGCTTTGGTCGGAGGCCACAGAGAAGAAAGAAAAATATAAAGACTTGGTAATTAAGCTTGATAAAACACATGCTGATATTTCTGACGATGATGAGGAAGATGAGGAAGATGAGGAAGATGAAGAAGATGAAGAAGATGAAGAAGATGAGGAAGATGATTCAGATGAGGAAGAAGATGATGAGTGAGAAAAAAAAATCATAAAAGAATTATTTATTTGTTACTAGTAGTATAAAATTTTATAATTTTATTTTGTTTATATAACGAAAAACAATTTTGTAATATATAGAAATTATATTAATGTAAATAGATAAAAGAAAAAATACAATTAAAAAACAGTAAATACAGATAATGGATATCAAAATTATTTAAGAAAGGAAAATGAGAAAAGAATGACAAAATATACAAACTGCTTAGAAACAGTGAAGACTAAATTAAAGCTTGAAAAGTAAATAATGCATAATGAGGGGGGAAGAAAAAAATAATAACAAATATCATTATTTTCTAACAATTGTTTTCATTCTACCTAAGAAAGTTTTCTTTCTTTGTAAACCACCACTATTAGAGGATGAAGAAGTTGTTGAACCATAGGCAGGTGCACCGTCCATAAACGTACTACTACCTAAACCTAAAGTAGTGTCACCATGCAGTTTAGTAGTCTGACCTACATCAACTTGAGCTAAACCAGGTTGTTTAGATTCTAAAATTGCGCTATCAAGGTCAGATTCTGCTCTTTTGATAACTGTACCATTAGTATATCCATTTTTCAGTAATTCTGAAGCAGAATTACTTCTAGCTTTAGTATCAGGGTATGCATTATCATAATTATTACTTTGATCTATACCGAAAACCATATCATATTGTTCCTCTTTTAAATTATTAGGTGCCATACCTTTAACAGAATTATTTGGACCATCAATTGGGAATGCATCAACGGGTGCAGCTTTTGTATCTTTATTACGTTGAGGTGTACATGCATCAAAAGGACCATCATGATGAAATTTACCACCACCAAAGAAACCTGTAACATCTAATTTATCAATTGTATCGACATTTTTAGAACGTTCTTGAACAAGTTTCTTTCTTCTAGTTCCAGATCTACGTGGTCTATCATAATCTCTATATTCTCTATCATAATATCTATCACGACTTTTTTCAGTATCAGAATGATGATGGTGATGATGGTGATGATTACGATATTGACGTGTATCATTATATTCATCAATTCCAGGAGTTGGACGTGACCTATGACGACGTTGATCATCATAAATTCTTGGAGAACGTTCACCAGTACTTTTTGATCTAACCCTTCCATCTGATGAAATTCTTGTAGTTGTTGTATTTGTCATTGTTTCAGGATCTAATCTTGGTTTTGTATGATTTGAAGGAAATGGAGGTGGTGGTGCTGGTGGTTGACGACGAGTACTTATAGTTTGAGCACGACGAGGAATTGAATTTGAGTTTGAATTTGAGTTTGAGTTTGGATTTGAGTTTGGATTTGAGTTTGGATTTGAGTTTGGATTTGAGTTTGGATTTGAATTTGAATTTGAATTTCTTCTTTGCTCTGAAGGAAATGGATTAACTTCAATCATATATGGAGATTTTTCATCTTTTGGATATTCATCTTTAGCATATTTTTTACCAACAACTTCATCATATGATGGTGGTGGTGGAACAAAATCATTTTTTCTTTGAGATTTCATTTGATCTCTATTTCTATCTCTAATTCTATCATCATCAATATTACGTTGTGATGAATTTCTTTGTGGTGTTGAACCTGAATTACTACGTTCATTTCTATTATGAGGAATAAAAGGATTATAAGAATTTCTATTATTAATTAAATTATCACTTGAAGTTCTAATATTAGAAGGTTTTGAAGATCTATTAATTGTTGATGATGGAATCATATGAGTTGATTCATCTCCTTCAATGAAAGAATTTGCATCATCATTATCATAATAATTATCATCATAATCATCATTTGATAAATATCCTTCTTTTCTTGCATCATCTTGTTCTTCTTCTATACGTTGATTTAACCATTTTTTATATTGAACATCATCAATAGTTGGAGAACCAGAACCAGAACGTCTTGATTCCCTTACTTGTTCTTCTTGTAATAAAGCAGAACGAAATGGATTATTAGTTGATAATCTTCTACCAACTGAACCAGCAGAACTAGCTGATTGATTTGAATGTTTATACATTATAAATAATTTCTTCGTTTATTTGGCTTTTGATTTCAATTCTATATTTTTTAGTTTCTAATTAAGTTAACAAATAATTAATATTCACTTTTTGTATTTTTTTCTTTCTTTTTATTTAATAATCAATCTAATGCTAATTCCAAATGATGGATTTTGTTAATTTACTTAATGCAACGGGAGTTATATAAACAAAATAAACGATATGACTAATATTTGTGTAAGTAGGTATATAAGTAGTTGATATTTATAATTATATATATATATATATATATAATGAATGCAGTTTATCTTGTAAACAAATATAGCCTCAATGTTTATATAAACGAAAAAACTCTTTAGATCCTACAAAACCTGCAAATACTGCTATATTATCAACTTGGTTAAGATAGGGGTGTTGTAAATAATAAAAAAATAAAAAAGGTTGCCAACAAGTTTTGGGTGCCAGCCCCTATGGCAAAAGAGCATACAAACGAGAAAGTAAAAGAAAAATAAAAAAAAAAAAGGAACTGGCAAAGCGGCGGCGGCCTGAAAAGCGAAAAAAACAAAAGGAATGGAAAATGTCTTTGTTCGAAAAAGGAAATTTGAAAACATTTCGCGTGATGGGGAAAAAAAAAGTACTGCACAAAAAGTTGTCGTGGTATGACACATTTCTATGTTGTACATGATTGATTCATTTATTTTGTTTAGTTTATTCATTATTTTTATTAGATTATACATATATATACATGATATAGACACATGCTCAAATGGTTTTATTTATCATTAACATTACCTTTTGACTTTTCAGCTCTTGATTTCTCTGCAGCTCGGGTAATTACATCCAATGTCTCCTGTTTAAGTTCCTCTTGTGCTGCTTGTATTAATTCAACATTGAAAAGATCTCCCTTTCTTGAATCACTTATCATATTTTTAACAATTTCAATATGTCTTTTTATATTCTCAATATCTTCTGATGTCATATATTTACTCCAATCTTTAACTGCTTGTTCTGTATCAAAACAAATCAATTCTAAATTATTAACATGTTTTAAATAACTAATCTTTTGTTGATCTTCCTTTGTAGTTTCTTTACTCTTTTTAACTAAATTTTCAATATCTTCTTTACTCATACCAGTTTTACCAAAAACTGTAATTGATGAACTTTTACCAGTATCTTTATCTTTAGCTGAAACTTTAATAATTCCATCTGCATCAATATCAAATGAAACTTCAATCTTTGGTATACCTTTACCTAATGGTGGAATATCAGTTAATTTAAATTTACCAATTAGTTTATTATCTGAAACTAATGGTCTTTCACCTTGATAAACATTAATATCAATAGAATTTTGTCCATCAACTGCTGTTGAATATATTTGACTAATTTTACATGGAACAGTTGTATTTCTAGGTATTAAAGAAGAAAATAAACCACCATATGTTTCAATACCTAATGTTAAAGGTGTAACATCAAGTAATAAAACATCTTTAACACTACCTGATAAAACTGCACCTTGAATTGCAGCACCTAATGCAACTGCTTCATCTGGATTAACATTAACATTTGGCTTTTTATTGAAAAATTTTTCAACAGTTTTCCTAATTTTTGGCATTCTAGTCATACCACCAACTAAAATAACTTCATCAATTTCATCCTTCTCCATTTCTGCATCACTTAATGCTTTCTTTACTGGTAAAATTGTTTTCTCTATTAATTTTAAACTCATATTATCAAGTTCATCTTCAGTTAATTCATAATTTATACTCTCTTTATTAGTTATAAATGGTAATTCAATAGTTGTCTTTTTAACATGACTTAATTCAATTTTTGCCTTTTCAGCTGCTTCTTTAATTCTTTGAATTGCATTCATATTATCCTTTAAATTAATACCTGTATTTTCATAAAATTTATTTAAAATCCATTCAACTAAAATATTATCAAAATCTTCACCACCTAAATGAGTATCACCATTTGTACTTCTAACTTCGAAAACTCCATCTTCAATATCTAAAATTGAAATATCAAATGTACCACCACCTAAATCATAAACAGCAATAACACCATCATTATTCTCACCTAATCCATAAGCTAAAGCAGCAGCTGTTGGTTCATTTAAAACTCTAACAACATTAAGTCCAATTAATTCACCAGCAGTTTTAGTTGCTTGTCTTTGTGAATCATTAAAATAAGCTGGAACTGTAACAACTGCATTTTTAATTTCACCTTCTTTTAAATTCAATGATTTTTCACTTATATTTTTCATTTCTTTTAAAATAAAACCAGCAATTTGTTCAGGTGAATATTTAAGATTTTCACCAACTGTTGTACTTAACCAAGCATCTCCATTACTACCTGATATTATATCATATGGCATTAATTTAACATCTTTTTGAACTTCAGAATCATCAAACTTTCTACCAATTAATCTTTTCGTTGCATAAAATGTATTCTTAGGATTTACAACCCATTGTCTTTTAGCTGGTTCACCAACTAAAACATCACCATTTTGAGTAAATGCTACAATTGATGGTGTTGTTCGAGCACCTTGATTATTCTCTAAAATTTTCGGTTCTTTAGTAATTGGATCAACAATAGCAACCGCTGAATTAGTTGTACCTAAATCAATACCAATTACTCTAGTTGGAGATTTAGATTTAATTTCTGAATTTGATGTTGAATTTAATCTAACAAAATTTGAAATTAATTTTTTATTAAATGGTTCTTTTTTTAAAAAATTAAACGATGATGAAAAGAATAAACTTGATGATTTTTTTGAAAGCATTGTTTATCTTCTTCCAAATTTACTTATAATTTATATAGATGTTAAATATAGTTATTAAATAAATCAAAAATCAATGTTAAATAATATATAACACACTGGTTCAAATAGACATTAATTATTGCGAGTATTAATCAATCATTCATCATATATTACTATTTAATTATTATGGCATTATTAATTCGACCTCGCCACAAATTGCACCGCCACCATTTAAAATTACATACTTAAAATCGTTGCTTATATAATGTTTTATTTTAGTTTTATGAAATATGATAACAATATATAGATTACAATTTGCTCTAAAAGTATCACACAATCATTAAGTAAATATTTATATATATATATATATATATATATATATATATATAAATTATACGTCTAATATTGGTCCCATACCAATAGATCTCCAATTATGCATATCCATGTTCCAACCTTTCCATTGTGCAAGCTTTTCCTTCATATCAACAATTTCCGTATAATCTTGGGAATTATTGTTAATATTAAAGCTTGATAAATTTTGAAAGCTTGATGTTGTATGATTAAGATATTCAGTACCACTTAAGACTGATATATCATCTTCATCTGCAGATTTAATGTTTGTATGACTTGAATCAACTTTACTTACACGTAATTGTTGAGTTAATTTTTTAACTTTCTCTTTCTCAGTTTCAAGTGAATTTTTTGATTCTTTCAATTCAATTTCAAGTCCAGAATTCACTAATTTTAAATCTACATTTTCTGCTTTTAATTTTTTAATTTCTTCACGTAATTTTTCATTTTCAACTTTAAGTGAATCTAATGATGATTGCAATGTATTATTAAGGAATGTTGATTCTTCTGTTTTATCGCTGGAGAGGATATCTTCCAGGTTAGATCCAGTGGATTCTTTTATTTCTCCTTTTGGTTCTTCTTTTATTTCTTCATTTGGTTTCTCTTTAAAGTCCTCTTCTAACCCTTCCTTAGACTCTTCAATCTCTTCCTTAGACTCTTCAATCTCTTCCTTAGATTCTTCCTTAGATTCTTCCTTAGATTCTTCCTTAGATTCTTCCTTAGATTCTTCCTTAGATTCTTCCTTAGATTCTTCCTTAGATTCTTCCTTAGATTCTTCCTTAGATTCTTCCTTAGATTCTTCCTTAGATTCTTTGGTTTCATCCTCAGTATTTACAAGAATGGCCACATCTTTCTCATCGGGTGCTTCACTATTTTCTCTTGTACTTTCATCATTGTTTGCAACATCTTCCTCTTCAGCATCCTCTTTCTTTAACTTCTTTCCTTTCTTCTTACCTTTCTTACTCTTCTTTTTTAATTCCTCAAACTTCTTTCTTGCTGCTTCAAGCTTTTGTTCCTTTGCCAATTCTTCTTCACTCATTATTTGATTGCCAATAATCCTCAATTTAAGAATAGAAGATAACTACATAAATAGCTACAACATTTTCCTGCATGTTAAATTATTTGACACCATTTTTACATGTTCACATACAAAACGCAGTAAGCGCTCGCCAAATTTTACATACAACAAAACACTGTATAAGCCTGAGCCTACTATAGTTGAGCTATGTTTTGAGTGAGTTTGCTTTAGAATATGAACTTTTGAATGTGTAACGTTTATACCCAGTTCTTTTCATTTCATCATTAGATAAATCATTAAGTAGATTAATCTTTAATTCCGAACGCTAATTTCAACAAAAGGTAGATTGGATTGTGTGACCAAAAGTAAGAACTCCTATATGTAAAAACAAAAGTAATTCTAATTGACATCAACAACAGCTAGCACAAGCAGTAGCTGTTATCAAAACATATGTACTTATAGAAAAGTATTTTAAATATTTTAGTGTAAAGGAAAATGGGAAAACATGAAAGTCTACAATAACATTTCATCTTATTTCATCTTATTTTATTTTATTTTATTAAGGTATTACGCAGATTCAGATTCTTACACTTTTAGGTATTGTGTATTATTCAAGGGAAAGTTAGAATATCAATCATATCAATTTTATACAGCATAATCACATTGCAAAACGTCTAATATGAATTATAAACTATTAAGATATAGTGGATTTCCTATTGTTTTCTAAATTAGTTAACTTTATAAAAAACACATGGAATTGCCTATTTGGGAAAGTTGTAAATATTCGCAATTTTCTTTTCAAATTGTAAACATAGTTTACTTTTATATTTTTTTCATTGTTGAAACTCTCTAGTTACTAATGATATAATCATGAGTTTAGGAGACTAGTTGAATGGCTTACTTTCTAATCCAACTTCTCTTCTTTGTAGTTATATCATATTTACTTTTTTGATTTCATCATCATCTAATTTTACAGTTTTTTTTAAAAATTAATTTATCTTAGATTATTTTCGTATTATTCTTTTTCGTTCTCTACTTTTACATTTGGAGAAAAATTGATTGAAAAAAGTATAATATTATAAGAGTTCCATTATTAGAAATAAAAAAATGACTAGTATAATTCAACCAAATAATCCATTATTTGCTAAATCCTTTTGGTCAGTAGATTCATCATCACAAGATATATTAATGTTACAAAGTGAAAGATCAACAAAAACACTAGCATCTTTATCTCATTTTTACAAAGAATTTATTAATTTAGAGAATAATTACGCCAGAAAATTTAATACTTTACTCAATAAACTTGAATTACCAAAACATGAAAATGCTGGTACCTTGAAAACTAGTATCGATGTTTTTCAAGAACAATGCATGAAGATTTCCGAGTCTCATTATTTACAAGCTAGCAGAGTTAATGATACTCTTCAACAACCACTTTTAGAATTGATTAGTGATAGAAAGGCCCGACAAAAAGTATTAGATTTAAAAATTAAACAATCTTGGAATGAATTATTAGAACTAAAAAATAAATGTGATTTAAAAAGTGAAAAATATGAAGATATTTGGTCTTCTATGTGTTCTTTAAAAAGAACAAGAATGACTTTGGATAACAGAGAAGCCGAAAAACTTGAAGAAAAATTATCAACAATGAAAACGAAAATGCTAATTGTTAGACAAGAAAATTATGAATTAGTAACTAAATTTAATCAAAAATTGGATTGCTGGTTAAATTTATGGTGGGATACATGCAATGAATTACAAATATCCGAAGAGAAAAAAATAAAATTTCTAAAGGCCAATATGTGGGAATTTGCAAATATTCTAAGTGTATTCTGTGTCGAACAAGATCAATATGCTGAAAACATTAGAACCGCATTACAAGACTGTAATGCAAAGAAAGATTTAGAGTATTTTGTAAAAGAGAATTCAACAAATAATATGTTATTTGCACCACTGAAATTTATTGATTTTGCAAAAAATGAAACCCGACCTCATAATGATCAACCAACCAGAAGTTTTAATATTATGGAAATTCCAAGTATAAGTCAAAAGATTAAGGAAGAAAAGGAAGTTAGACAAAGAAAGAGAAACCCACCACCTCAATCAAATGAACAAACCGAAACCACATTTTCATATATAGGGAAATCAATGGATACTTTCAAAGAGCTACAAGATGAAGCTCAAAAAGAAGTCTCACAAATGAAAATTAATACACCTGAATATAATGATTCCAAATCTGGTTCAGAACCTAGTACATTTAAAGTTATGTCTGATTATTCTAATCCTACAACTCAAACTAGTATATCTTCAAGAAGTTATAATGATAGCTTTGAAGATAATGTTTTGGAATATAATAAAAATTCGAAAGAAAATGATAAAAGAATCAACGTTATTGAATCTATTGGTTCAAGAGAAGATAATAGTAATTCTAACAATAGTATTATAAATCCCTTAGTAACATTAAAAAATGGCGATAAATTACGTGAATCTATGTCTCCTGTTAAACAAAATAGTCTTAATAAAGAAAAACATAAGTCACTCGCAAATATAATGAGAAACGCCTTTACAGAAGGTCCAACTAATAACCATGAATTTAAGCAAATAATACCGAAATCTTTTGATAAAAGAGAGTCAAATAACAAATTTGAAAATATTGATAATGATACAATTGAAAAAAGAATTAGCAGTAATTCATTAATGTTAAAGAATCCTAAAAATGTGTTAAGAGCTTCACAAAAAACAGCCAGATTAAATTCAAATATCAATTCTAATAATAGTCTTAAAAAATCAAAATCTCAAATGAATTTAAATGACAAAAACATCAGTTTAAGTGAATTGCCATCTTATTCATCTGAAGGATACCCTGTAGTTTCATATGCTAAGGCACATTACAATTATACAGCAGTTATAAAGGAAGAACTTTCATTTAAGAAAAAAGATATTTTACTGATTCTTCATAAACAATCAGATGGATGGTGGTTTGCAGAGAATATAAATTCTGGCGATTCTGGTTTAGTACCAAGTAATTATTTGATTGAAATTTAACTAGGATTATATTTATGAAACTTTATATTGAACTGTAAAATGTTATATAACAATTTTTTCTTTTAAGAATTTGTAATATTAATAACGAAATAAATCTAAATAGATAAAAATATACATATTGATATTGAATCAAACTACGTTCGTTATCCTTCTAACATAGTAGTAACATGTGATTGAAAATATAATCATTCCACTCAATATTGCCCAAAACCAATTTAAATTATCAACATCTTGCCCAGGAACAAGACAATTCATACCCCATAAACCAGTTACAATATTTAAAGGCAAAACAATTGTACCTAAAATTGTAATTTTTCCTAAAATATCATTCATATCGTTATTAACTTTAGTCATATCAATATTTATTTGAGCTAAATAATTTGAATGTGATCTTGCTAATAATTTTTCATAATGATTTAAGTTTTGAACCATTGTAACAATATGATCTTGAATATCACCTAAATACAAACCAATTTCAGATCTTGGTGCAACTTCCCATTGTTCATTATAACGTTTAGAAAATCCTTTAATAACATCTGCTTTTGAACCCAATAATCTTAATAATGACATTACTCTACGTCTACAATTACCTATTCTTCTTAACATATCACCTTTCTTTTTCCAACTAATAATTTTTGTATTAACAGAGTCCGAACTTAGAGAAGAATGTGTAGATTTAGTACAAATTGAATTATATTCATCACCATTAACATTTGAATTTCTACGTTTAAGTTTAATCCAATATGGATCTTCACGAAATTCTTCTTCACCTTCATCTTCACTTTCACTTTCATCTGACTTATCGCCTGATTGCATTGTAATTATTTCATCTTCAATTGAATTAACTTCAGCTTCAATTGATTCTATTAATGGTGCAAAAGCATCTGTTATATCATCAATTAGTGCATAACCAATCCAATCTGATGTAACGGTTAAATAATCTCTCAATAATCTTGCACGACGACGAACATTACCAGTATGTGGAGTTGGTTGAACATGAAATGTAATAACACCATCTCTAAATACCACTATATACATTGTTAATGGAATTAATTCATCTTTATTATATTTTTTCTTTTTCAATCTTCTTGAAGTTATTGAGCTAGCAGTTTTTTTCAATTCTGATCTTCTTGATCTTTTAGAATTTTTTGAAAGAATTGAACTACTTGAGCTTGAATTAGAATGCGATCTTTTAAATTTTTCTAATATTTTTGTAAAAAATGGACGATCATTTTGAGCTTTTAATTCTTCTTCTTCAATTTCATCTTCAAAAGCTTTTTCAATTGCTCTTTTACGTCTTTCATGTTCTTCTTCAACATCAAATGATGTAAAACATATAAAATAATAATCTTTAAATATTTCAACTTTTTCTCTAGCCTCTGCCAAAAAGATATCTTCTGATGTTAAAGGGTGAATACCGAAAGTTTTCGATATAGCTTTCATCTCATCTTCAGTTGGATTCAAAACATCTAACCAAAAAGGTTGTACATAACCTTTAGATGAATTAGAATTATTTATTACTGTATTAACTGAAGGTGTGTTTTCATGTAATGGATTTGGACCTGTTGTTGTTTTATGTAATTTATTAATATCTTCTGCATTATTATTAATATTATTGATATTATTAATATTATTATTAGTATTATTAGTATTATTGGTATTATTAGTATTATTAGTATTATTAGTATTATTAGTATTATTATTAATATTGTTAGTATTGTTGTTATTGTTGTTATTGTTGTTGTTAATAATAACATTATTAACATTATTGATATTAGTATTGCTATTACTAATTTCTCCAGTTCCTCCGTAATGAGAAGGAGAAAATAAATCTTCAAATTTTTTACCGTTATGAATTAAACCTGAAATAGTAGGTGAATGAATTGTATCGGGTATATCTTCTCTAAAATAAGTAAACCTGAATTTTGTCATTTTTTCATGTTTAGTTATAAATGATGGTTTATTCCAAGGTGTTCTTCTTTTTGGTCTTAAACGTCCATTAATTGGATCAATTTCTTCATCTGTAGAAACTATTAAAGGTTCAGTTAAATCACCATAATCTACATTAGATATAATTGGATATTGAAAATTAACATTATTATTATCATTATCATTATCATTATCATTATTATTATCATTATTAGTATTATTATCATTATTGTTATTATCATCAAAAGGAGTTAAAGATCTTTGACTTACTGAAGAAAAATTTAATTTTCTTAAATTGTTTAATTCTTCTTTAGCAAATTCTTCAAGAATTGATAAATTTGGCCATCTTTTTGATCTATTAACTTCATCTAAAGAATCTACTGGGAAACAAACATCATTTAAGGAAGATACTGCTGATGATCTTCTTGAAGATGGATTTGATGATGCATAAATTGAATTATCTTCATCATTTTTATCAGCTTCAGTATATGTTTCGGAGAATGTTGAAATTGGAACTGATTGTGAGAGTAGACTACGCTGAGGTGGGAATGTTTTCTTATTAAATGGATTTATAAAATATTGTTGATTTTGTTGTTGAGGAGGAAATGGTATTGGATATTTAGGATGTAGATTAATATCATTTACAGGTGATCTTGACATATTTAATTTTTGTTGATTAATCTGATTTAATGTTGAACCATAATCTTGATCTGAAGGATGAAATCCACCACGTCTATCATCTTTATGTGATAATAATTTTGATTGTTGTGAAAATACATCTTGTGTTTGTTGTTGTTGTTGATGTTGATGTTGATTTTGTTGTTGATAATGTTGTTTCTGTTTAATGGGTCTTAACAATTTTTGATCTGGTTTAATTTCTGAATATCTTCTATGATCGTTAAAAGTTGAGATTTCATTAGTATGAAGTAAATTTGAAGTTTCATCATCTGATATAATTCCCAGGGCATCTAAAACATCATCTGAATGAGTTTCATTTAATGTAATTCTAGGATGATCTGTTGATAATGAAGAGTCAATAGATTTACAACTATCTCTATCGCCTGCTGATTTCCAATGTTTTTTAGAATTCTTTGATGGCATCATTTTGCTGTCTATATCAACATCAATATAAATCGATCTTTAGCTAAAATAACTGACTTGGAAAAGTGAAAGAATCTAACGTTACGGGAATTTTGGAAGGTTGAGCCAGGAAAAACAGAAGATGAGCAAATCGATCAAATTTAGGGATGAAGAAACTATCAGCGGGCTGTGAAAAAGAGGAAGAGGAAGCAACATGAAATTGTTCTTGTTCTGCACAGCCATGTATTTGCTGATTAATGGACAGCTGATTAGAATATACATGCATGTATTTACACAAGTAACACAAGTGACACAAGTAACACAAGTAACACAAGTAACAGTAAAGTAAAAGTATAGAGAAATATAATATAAAATAATATAAAATAATATAAAATAATACAACACAAATTAACCAAAGGAATATCTTTTTCTTACTATCTATTCAGTTTTCACTCGTTTGGATGGTGGTGCTTCACTAACATCTTCAAATTCTATATCATCAATGTCTTCATCCTCTTCCTCTTCAACTGCTGTATTATTATTAGCTTCAACTTTTGGACTTTTGGTTACCATTGTAGAATTATTATTTTCTTCAAAATCAGCAACATCTGCATCTACTTCAGCTTCTTCAGCTTCTTCAATTGCATCTGCTTCCTCTTTAGCTTCTGCTTCTTCTTTTAACATTTGATTTTTCCTTTCTAATGCAACTTTCATTATATTGAATTCCTCTTTATCATCAATTTTAATTAATGCTTCACTGATATCAACCATTTTTGAAACTAATACATTCCATTGATCTTCAGTTAATGATAAACCTTTACTTCCAGGTAACCAATTTCCATCCTTTTGATAATATTCACGTAAATCAACCAATTTCATGTTCTTAAACTTCCTAACTGTAACTTTTTTCTTCTCTACTCCAAGCTAAAAAAAAAAAAGTAATAGACAATAAAAGAAAAAGTTTATTGTTAGTATTTATTAAACACTCAGTAAATATATACACCTATATTTTATTACATACATCGAATTGAATCTGTGGTTGTTCTGCTGAAGATGATGATCCACTAGTTTTTGGTGCAGGTGTGGAATTTGATGAATCAAATGATTTCTTCTTGTAGAATCTCCTTGGCGGCATCTTTATATCCAGCGTTCGTTAAATAAGAAAGAGAGTAATCGTTTCAAATCTCTCTGAAATCATCAAGAATCTATCCTTCCCTGAAATTGAAACAACCACAAACAAAAGAAAATTGCAAACAGCAACAAAAACAACAAACACCAAAATATCAACACTTTTCTTCTTCTTCACCTTTTTTTTTTACTATTAATAAGCCGCGCCACATGTTTTATGTCACAGTTTTCCTTCTGAATTGCAAGTTTTCAAAGAATTATGTTAGTAACATATATATTATAATTATTTAATTTACAGCAATAGAAAAAGTTTAACAATTACAGAAAAATGTCATTGAATTTACCAAAAGTTTCTGATGATATTAACGGAATATCTCCCTTGATATTAGGTGGTGCAGTTTTTAACGTCCAATATAACGATAATCCGCAGTCTTTACCAATAACTGAATTGTTAGAATCAAGTTTTAAATTGGGAATTAATGCAATTGATACATCACCATATTATGGACCTTCAGAAGAATTATTAGGTAATGCATTAAATGTTTTAATTGAAAATGGTAAAATTTTAAGAGAAAATTATTATATTTGTACAAAAGTTGGTAGACTTCAATTAGATGATTTCGATTATACACCAAGTTGGATTGAAAAATCTGTTAAAAGATCATTGAAAAGATTTAAAACAAATTATTTAGATATTGTATTTTTACATGATATTGAATTTAAATCATTACAAGATTCAATTGATGCTCTAAAAATGTTAATGCATTTAAAATCTAAAGGTTTAATTAAATGGGTTGGTATTTCAGGTTATCCAGTTGATTATATTTATCAAGTTGCTAATACTGTTAAAGATATTAAAGAAATTGGTAAATTAGATTTAGTTATGAGTTATTGTAATATGTGCCTACAAAATATAACTTTAATAAATTATTATAATAAATTTTTAAATGATACAGGTGTTAAATTAGTTAATAATGCATCAATTTTATCAATGTCTTTATTAAGATATCAAGAAACAAGAAATTTCCATCCTGCAAATAATGATTTAAAAGTAAAATGTAATGAATTAGCAATAATTTTAAAAGAAAAATATAATACTGATTTAGCTGAATTGTCTACTCGTTTTGCATTGAGAGAATGGTTAAATAAGAAGGGTAAAACAGTTATTGGTGTTTCAAATATTAATGAATTAAATTCTGCTTGGAATCAATATCAAATAGTATTGAGTCATAAATTAGATGAAAGTGATAAAAAACTAGTTGAATTTAGTCAAAACTTCCTAGGTAAACATTTTAATGAAACATGGCCGAGTGGAATCGATCATAATTGATTGTGTTAATTAAACCAAAATACTTAATTTTATCATTAATTATCATTATATTTTAATTATGTATCATTATTTATATAAAAAAAAAAAAGAAATTGGAGAAAAAAGAAACAAAAAGAAAAAAAAAATTAAAAAGAGTTATAAAAGGAGTAAAAGTTTTTAAAATTTTGAAGTTAAATCACCGTTTATTAATTTGATAGCAGCAAAATCAATTACTTTTCTATTTCTTTCAACAACCCATGTTTGAAATTTTACAATTGAACCAAATTTCCATGCTTTAACTTTTAATGTTTCACCAGGATAAACAAAATTTGTAAATCTGGCCTTGATTTCATCAAATTCCCCATAATGATCAAGTAAAATTTTAGCTGATATTCCATAAAAACATAATCCATGAAGAATTGGTTTATCAAAATTACCACCTTTAGCAAATATAGGATCAATATGAAGTGGATTGAAATCCCCATTTAATCTATAAAGAATTGCCAAATCTTCGTTGGTTTTAAATTTATATTCAAAATCAGTACTTGCAGACTCCACAATATAATCTTTTTGATAAAAATTACTTAAATCAACTTTATTATTTTCAAATATTTTATTTTTGCCATCTTGCGTTTCACAATCTCTAATAAAATATGATCCAACATTAGTAAATAACAAATCTCCATCCTCATTATAAGTTTTATAACCAGCCCTCATTAAAACATTATGCTCATTACCTTTATTTTTATTAACAACTTCAACAGGGAATGATTTTGTTTTTAATTTACCAGCTATTGGAATTGGGAATTTGTTGATTTTTAAATAATGTTCACCATGAAGTAATTTCATTGGGTTGTAATTTTTAAGCAAATCACCAAAATCTAAACCACCATCTTCTTGATTCATAAAAGGAATGACACCAAAAGTTGGAATTACCTGAAAATTAGAATCTGATTCATAAACATATTTGAGTTCTTTACTAGTAGCACCAACAGATATATTGTAAAGTATAATTTGATGTTGATCATAAGAATATGATTCTTCCTTTCCTGATTCCCCATCTTCTTCTTCCTCCTCTTCCTCTTCCTCCTCCTCCTCCTCCTCCTTATCATCATCATCATCTGCTCCACCCACAGATTCAAGTATTGCCATTGATGATTGTTCTGCACTTTTTAATGTGATACCATTGGTAAAATCAACTACATCATTCCAATTATCTCTTACAAATTCAGGTGTAATATAATCATCATGACAAACAGCACCTTTTGCCCTTTGCCATCTTGTATTACCAAACCAACCTGCGCCAACTTCATATAATTCTCCAGTAATACCACCAACTTCTTTACTACATAATAATAAAAACATTGGTGAAACTTGACTTGGTGAAAATTTATTTAATTCATTTTCTTTAAAAATTGTTTTAGTCATTGCAGTCTCTGCATGTGGTGCAATTGCATTACATTTAATATTTGATTTTTTACCTTCAATTGCTAAAGTTTTTGTAAATGCCAAAATACCAGCTTTTGCAGCTGCATAATTTGCTTGACCAAAATTACCATAAATTCCTGAAGTTGAAGTTGTATTAATTATAAAACCTGATTTTTTCTTTTCAAAAATAGGCCAAACTAATTTACATAATTTAAATGTTGCAATTATATGAATTTGAATTACTTTATTCCAATCATCATCTGACATTTTCAAAAATGATTTATCTCTTAAAATACCAGCATTATTAATTAAAATATCAATTGTACCAAAATTATCTAAAGCAGTTTTAATAATTTTATCAGATTCTGTATAAACATCATGTTTTGAAGGAATTGCAATACCACCATTATTTTTAATTTCATTAACAACAGAAAATGGATCATTAAAATCATTAACAATTACTTTTGCGCCATATTTTGCAAATAATAATGCATGAGATTTACCTAAACCATTACCTGCACCAGTTATAATTACAATTTTATCTTTAATTGAATTAATTTTAATTAAACCTTGATCATTTTTTGGTAATTTACTTGTAATTTCCCAAACTTTATTATAATCTTTTAACATTAATGGATAATCGAAATTTTTAAAATTTGAAATTTCATTAAATTTATTAAGAATTGATTCTGGTGTTAAAGTATCAATTGAAGGATTTAAATATAAACCTTTACTTCTTTGCCATTTAATTTGAGCAAATAAACCTGCTGCAACTTCAAAAATTGAACCTGTAATTGGACATTCAATTGATGTTAAATATAAAACTAAAGGAGCAATTTTTTCAGGTGATAATTTTGATAAAATATCTGATGGTAAAACAGTTTCAGTCATTCTTGATTTTGCTAATAATGAAATTATATTAACTTTAATATTATATTTAAAACCTTCTTTTGCTAAAGTTTCACCAAATCCAACTAATGCTAACTTTGCACATGAATAATTTGATTGACCAAAATTACCATATAAACCAGCTGGTGATGCTGTCATTATAATTCTACCAAATTTTTTTAATTTAAAAATTTCCCAACAAAGTTTTGTTAATTTAAAAGCACCATTTAAATGAACATTTAAAACATCAATAAATTGATTTTCATTCATATTTTTAAAACTTGAATCTTTTAATATACCTGCATTATTAATTAAAATATCTACAGTTTTAAAATTGTCTAATGCAGTTTTTAAAATTCCATTTGGATTTGTAACTAAATTATCATAATTTGCAACTGCAATACCACCAAATGATTTAATTTCATTAACAACTAAATCTGCTGTTGAATTACCATTACCTGATAATGAGCCACCTAAATCATTAACCACAACTTTAGCACCTCTTTTAGCAAATTCAATTGCATAAACTTTACCTAAACCACCACCAGCACCTGTTATAATAACTACTTTATTTTTTAAACTTATTTGATCAGTCATGATAAATAGATATATTTGTTGAAAAAAGAAAACACATCAAAAAAGAGACTGAAAATTAAGTATTAAATATTTAAACAATGAATATAATGAGATTTTATAGATGATTTATATATAATATTTTTATTTTCATTGTAAACATAAATTAAAATATTATATATAAAATGTTAAACTCCTCATTAAAGTTAATGACCATTGTAATAATAATAGAAGAAAAACGGGGGAAGAAAAAAGGACATGTCCAAAAGAAAATAAAGAAAATAAATGAAACAGACATTGAATTTAGAGATAACCCGAGAAATCAAAACTCGGAGTAAATCTGAGCAAAAAAAAAAAAAAATACAAAAAGACAGAAATTACATGAATGTGTGTGGGGTAAACATAATTAATTGATTATGTTAATGTGCACTCGTATAATTAGCACCTTAAGGGAATAATTTAGGAGATTGATCACATGTTTAGTAAGAGGGTCGATAAACCTCTTTAATATAATATTGAGACACAATAAATTTATGTAGTGAGATGAAATATTATCAACATAAATAAACTTGTTTTTATTTATGTGTATTGATTTATCCTTTATTCTCTTTTATAATATATATACAACGAACAAACAAGATAATAAAAGGATCTACATATTTAACTAGATATTTAATAGTCAACAGTTTTATATAGAAATACTTTTATATATATAATCTTGAATAGAATAAAATAATTAATAGAACTAAAATTGTTATTATTATAGCTAGTCAAGCAAACCCAAGTAAATTCATAGCGACTTTACTTTCAGATTAAAAAAGTTACGTAATCAGAGATTACGTAAGCACTGATTACGTAATCACTGCAGAATATTAAGGATGTGCGGTTTTACACATACTTAAAGGTTTATTTATTATTAACATTATTATGAGAATGAATATTCAAATAGACAGAGAAAACGCTCTCCTCCAGTTTTCCTTCACTTATTACTTTAGTTATTACCTTTTATCTTCATATAGATATATATAGAGAAAACCATAGACAAAATATAGGTATCAATAGATACATATA
>JAJLVB010000103.1:0-42316 GCA_030570135.1 Pichia deserticola | reverse complement strand
TATATTAATATATATTATTTTTATATATAAATAAGATATATAATAAATTTAAAACATATTATTATTAAAATTTGTAGTTATATATTCTAATAATGAATTATTTTTATTTGAGTAAAGATATGAAAGAATGATATATTTTATTAAATAATATATAAATTATCTTAAACGTCTTGCTTCTCTTTCGGATTCCATTAAACATAAGATATCATTTTCTCTGACTGGACCTTTAACATTTCTGACAATAGTTCTTGATGAATCATCTAAGAATTCAACTCTGACTTGAGTGACACCACCTCTTGAACCGGTTCTACCGAGAACTTTGATAACCTTAGCTAAAGTAACTGGAGTTTTAGTATCCTATAAAAAATAAATATAAAAAAAAAGATTGAATGCAATAATATTAATTGATAAAGAAGGGAATATGTTAGTAAATAATTCAAATTTTCATTTAAGCTGGTTTCAATAATGAATGACAAACTACATCAAAGATAATATTGGAAAAGATAATTTTCACATATATCTTTTAATCTAATGATAATTAATAAACTTTTCTATTTTTTCAAATAACTCATAATATCAATTCGAATAATCAATCAATCTGCGTAATTGCACTTCCATATATTTCAATTTTAATTAATAATAACATTTGATTCTATATAATCTGATATCTTTTAACATGTTGTCATTTATAAATGAAATTATCTGTATCTGTATTTGTACCTGTATCTATATCTATCTTCTCATCTATACATACCATTTTGTTTATTTATCTGTATATAATCTATGAAATAGATGAAATAAAGTAGAAGATATTTTCAACTAAAGAATATCTGAAACAGAAATCAGTATATATAACCAACACCAACAAGTTAGAGAGAAAAAAAAAGGGAGACCAACTGAAAAAATTTGGCAACTGAGCGGTGTGACGAGTAATTGAAATTTTCTCAAACTGGCGCATTTTTTTTTAAAAAAAAAGAGACGCAACAAAATTTGCGTCTTTTTTTTTTTTTTTTTTTTTTTGTTTTTTCTTTCTTTTTTCACATTTAAAGCCGGGTAATTGATAATCATTTATCAGCGCAGTCGATCGACTCCGGAGCTTGGAATGAATCAGGTTAGATCGTGACTACACAATATAATATATCATATATATCATATATTATATTATATTATATTATATTATATATATCAATCCTTGTCGTGATATACGTTTTTAATTAATCGGTCCTTCAGTTATATATAATTATACAACACAATGAGTAGATTAGCTAAAAAAATTGTTGTCTTTGGTGGCAATGGATTTCTAGGTATGCAATTATTTGCTTTTTTATATGTTAAAAAGTTTTTTTAAAATTATTTAAAAATTTAAAATTACTAACAAATTTAAATATCATATATATATATAGGAAAGCGTATATGTGAAAATGCAATTAATAGAGGGTATAATGTTATTTCAATTAGTGGATCAGGTAAAAAGCCAAAACCATATCAAAATGAAAATTCATTATGGATTGATAAAGTAAATTGGAAAAAAGGTGATATTTTTTATCCTGAAACTTATATTAATGAATTAAAAGATTCAATTGGAGTTATTCATTCAATTGGAATATTACTTGAAAATGATTCATATAAGAAAATTGTTGGATCAAATGATGGAATTATTAATACAGTTAATGATATTTTTAAAACTTCAAATCCAATGAACAAAAATCCTGATAATTTGTATAATAATGTAATAATTGATAAAACTTATGAAAGATTTAATACTGAAAGTGCACTTGTTTTAGCTGATTCATTAATTGAAATTAATAAAAAAAAACCTGCATTTGTTTATATTTCAGCAGATCGTGGATTTCCAGGTATACCATCCGGTTATATTGAAAGTAAAAGAAGGGCAGAATACGAATTATATCAATTACAACCAAATATTAGACCTATATTTATTAGACCAGGCTTTATGTTTGATCCAAGTGAAGCAAATCATAAATCAATTAGAAATTATTTAAAAAATTCACTTGATATTTTAGAAAACGTAAATAAAAATTTATTGTTTAATTTATTAGATGGTATAATTAGACCAAATATTTCAACAAAAATTGTTGCTAAATGGTGTGTTGATAAAATTGAAGATAATGATTTCTGTGGTCCTGTTATGCTTGATGAAATGATTAATATTAAAAAATAAAAAAAATTAAAAAAAATGTTATACTTATTTATTGTATATATCTCTTTCTCTATTTATATAATCAATTATAATGAATTTTGTTATCATTTTTCTCGCATACCCCGAATTTTTGTCGCCGTAGATTGGTTGATTGATTGATAGATAAATATATATATAAATATATATATATATATATATAACTTTTGATTTTGTTTATATTTATTGCAATCAAACAATTGTTAAATAAATGTAATGATTAAATTCATATTTAGAAAAATTCATAGAATCGAACAATCTACAGATAATAATGAAAGAAGAATTCCATCTTCTTCATTGACATCACCTTCTTCACCTTCACCTTTATCTTCACCTTTTAAATCAAATATAATATTTAAATTAATTACAGTATTTGGTAAAAAGACAACAGGTGGTAATCCAGCAAGAGATCATTTAGCAAATGAACGTACAGTTTTAGCATATATAAGAACTTCTTTAAATATAATACTTTATGGATTAATTTTACTTCAATTAGGTAAATACATAATTGTAAAACCAATTGATGATTTAAAGATTACAAAGTCAATTAATAATGATCAATTAAAAATTTATAATAATACATTAGAAATGTTAAAAAATGTTGATAAATTTTCAAAACCATTAGGTGCAATAATTTTCAGTTTATCACTTATAGTAATAGTATTTGGTGCAATACGATATTGTAGAATGTTTCAATTGTTATTCTCTGATCATGATGTATTTGAAAGTGGTTTACTTTTCAATTTATTTATATTTATTGGTGTGATACCAATAATTGTTTTAGCTTTTGTATATGCTTATAAATTATAATTTTAAATATATAATATAAATATATCACGTGCACATTTTCAGGGTTTCAGAACCCTTTTTTCTTTTATTATATATAATTTATAATATATATATATATATATATAAAACAAACACGCGCAACTTGGCCCTCTTAGTTTACAGACCAAAATATTCACTGCGTTTTTCCTCTCGCATTCCTTTCAACGCTCCTTCTTGTATTGAATTTGCCTTTTTCATTTAATTGATTAATTTTACCTTAGTCTTGCTATTAATTTCTTGTTTTTTTGTTTCATATCACCAAAAACACTTACATATATCAACATGGTATGTACTTGCAAGTATAGATATATTCAAATAACAATCTAATGATAAAATATAGTATTCAATTTAGTGAGTTTTTGACAATATGGGAGAAAAAAGAATTATTATATGAAAAATTTTATTTCTAATAAGCAATGGCTATTTAATTATTCAATATAATCAAGCTAGAATTAATGAATATCAATAGAGGAAGAAGATGATGAGGAGGAGGAGGAGGATTTAGAATGAAAACCTTGTTGTAACCACTAAATATGATCAAATAAATAATAAAAGATCAATCTTTTTAAAGGCCTTAAAGAGAATCAAAGAACTTAAGAAATGTTAAATTCAAAAAAAAAAAAAAAAAAATTAATACAAAAAGGGTTTTACCTTAGAATCTAATTATTACATTTTAATTGAAATAAACTTCACTATTAAATTTACTATTATCAAATTGTTATGATAGAAACACACAAATATCATATATTATAAATCATCAATATACTAACATTTTTAAACTCTTTTATTAATTGATTTTATTATTTATTTTTATTTTACAGGGTAAAGTTCACGGTTCCCTTGCGAGAGCAGGTAAAGTTAAGTCTCAAACTCCAAAGGTCGAAAAGACTGAAAAACCAAAGAAACCAAAGGGTAGAGCATACAAGAGATTATTGTACACCAAGAGATTCGTCAATGCTGCTATCACTCCAGGTGGTAAGAGAAAGATGAACTCTAACGCTAAATAATTGTGTTAGTTAAATTTTTATCAAATATCTTATATAATTTAATTAAATAAATAAATAAATAATTAGCAAAAAACGACAAAATTTAATAAATTTTATTAATCTTTTCAGTTAAAAAGAAAAATTAAGATTTAAATTAGTAGTAATAAATCCTTATTTGTTTATAAAATTAATATACATACACCCGTAATTTACATATTAAATAGTAGTCATAAGTTAATCATAAAATTATTTTTCTTCTTCTACAGATTCCATAATTGTATTATCATGTTTCTTATCTTTATTCTCTTCATAATCATTATCATGATTATCATGATTATCATTTGGAGGCGTATCATGAAATGTCTCCAATGTATGTATTTGTGGATCATACCATGGAATTTTAACCATTTTAAAGGTATTATTATCTGTATCCGTATCTGTTTCTATACTTTCATTATTATTATTATTATCAGCTTCCTTTCCTTCTCCTTTTTGGTTGTTATCATTACATATCATATTTTCATCGTTATCTGCCTTTAACCAGATTATGTTTTTAGATTCATAATTTTTTAAATCTTTATTGACTTCTTCAATACTACTTTCAATAGATATTATCTTCAATAATGAACGTAAATATTTAATGGCATAAACATCATCTTTAGATACTTCTATCATATTTTCTTCATTTTCTTGATGATATACATTAACTATATTAGTTTCAGTTATCTCTTGAGTTACTAGATCATTCTCTTTTATAATATATTTTTTCAATCCACTATATTTAAAACTGATTTTTTCATCAATTAAATTTTTATCAACACAATTTTCAATATCTTCGTCACATAAAAAAAACATTGTAGTTATAAATTGATAAATTGTAAATGGCGGTGATTTAGTAAAATAATTAATTAGTCTATCTTCAATTTTATTTATTAAATCTTTAATCGTATATATTATTTTTGAATCTGTTTCAAAATGATAAAAATCAATGGATTTCTCATTGGCTTTAAAATGTTCATTTATTATCCTTTTTAAAAATATGCATAATTTAGGTACTATACATTCCCATGATTGCAATTGTCTACTTGGATTATACGTTCGATCTTTTATCATTATCATTATAAATTGTTTCAAATCATCATCAAGGTATATTTTAATATATTTTTCATAATATTGGTTATGAATTAGTGGATTTTCTGTATTTAGATATCCTTCTTCGTTCATTTATTTATTTGTTTATCAACTAGTTATTTATATAAAATTGATTCTTCCCCTATTCAGGATATTTTCTAAATTTAATTTTATTAGAAGATATATTTAAAATAATTATCTTTAAATCCTTATATATCTCTTTTTATCTCCCAGTATTAATTGGTTAAAAGATGATACAGATGTAAGGGAATTACTTTTATGTTATTCAAAAACTGTTGTAGATAAATATCTGATACAATAATTCATGCATGGTAATTGCAGACTCTGCGCCGATCTCCATGGCCGTTTTTTTTTTTTTTTTTTTTTTTCTCTTTTTTTCGATTTTTTTGGGTGTAATTGAAATTATATGGCACTTCTTCAAACTTTCTTATTTTTTTCAGTTTGCCAGTTTCGTGAAAATCACTATTGTATCATTTTATCAGTTGAAATTCTGTTTTAATATTATTATTATTATTATTATTATTATTACAAAATATGTATCTGTACAAATTATACAATGTCATTTATTTCTTTAAATATAAATTTGATCATCATCTCATCCTTCATTTAACCCATCAGCTGGTGGACTGTAAGGTCTCACAGATTTACGACGATACCCACCATTGTAACTCCGAAATTTACTCTTGTTATAAGAACCAAGTGAATGTCTTGGAGATCTTGGATTTCTAGGTGATAATGGACTATTCTTTAAAAGTAAATTACCAGTAATTTCAGCATTTCCATAAGAACCAGTTAATCTAGCTGATCTTCTTCTACTCTTATTAGCTTGTCTTAATAAATCAAAACCAAATAAATTATCAGATTCTTCACCTTCATTACTTGACTCAATAATTAATGGACTTCCAAGGTTATTCTCTTTTGTTAGATCCCTTGATAATTTCAATGGATCAACAGCTCCTTGTAATGAATTTCTACGACTACCCCTCTTTGTTCTATATCTAGGTGATAATAACTTCTCACTAGTTGGAGAATTAACATCCGCAAGTAATGTCCTAAAAGATGCAGTTGATTCAAATTGCATTGCTTGATCTAATTTTGGTAAACTATCATCAAATTCAAGATTCCATGCTGAATTACCCTTATCTGCTGTGTTCGTAGTAGTATTGGTTGTTGTTGTTGATCTTGTGTCAACAGAACTGCTATATTTATGTCCAAAACTATTAGGTAATTCTTTACCATCTTTTGTGAAAAATGAATCTAATGTCTCTAATGTTGCAAGCATATTTGTTAAAGAATCTTTATCAGTAACTGATACATTATCTGCATTATATTGTTCTTGTTGTTGATGTTGACGATTGATTTGTTGTTGAAGTTCAGGTGATAATGGATTATATTGAACATATTGCGATTCAGCTGAAAAATATGGAGGCTCAGAAAGCTGTAATGATTTCTCAAATCCTTTGGAAAATTCTTCCTCTTTAATTTCATTCTCATCTTTTTCTTCTATCTCATCCTTTGATTCCCCATTTTCTTTAATACTTTTAACACAAGTTGAGTAAACTGAATGAATATTATTTCTAGTAATTGCAGTTCTAACACTTGGCATTGGAACAGACCATCCACTTTCATCAGGAATACCAAATAATGTAACAATCTTATCATAATTTTTTCTCATTGTTGAATCTCCTGCTGACATCATTAAATAGTGCTTATCAAATGGTGATGCAGAAATTGATGCAGCTTCATCTAAAACTTCTAATGCTTGGTCAACATAATCAGTTAAAAGTAATCTTAATAATGGTGCAATTAAATCAGCACCTAACCCAATAAATTCATCACTGCTTAAATCAACCACTCTAAAAACATGTTTTAATAAATCCATGGTTTCAACCTTGATCCAGCCAATTTTATTAAATAATAATCCTAATAAAAATACCAATGTTTCAGCGGCATATTGTGGGAAAAAATGTCTCTTTAAAAAATTTACTATTTGACTCATAAAATCTTCTTTGTTTCTAAATCTTCTTTTGATTAAAGATTCAATAATTCTTGATAAACCAATAATTTCATTTTTATCAGCCATATCTCCTAAGTAATTTCCTGTTGTTATGATATCATCGCTAAACCTTTTAGTTGTGTGTGCATGCAAGAATCTTGGCATATTAGCTAATAAGGTCATCAAAACCCTGTGTTTACCCTCACCAATAATTTGACTATTCTCCAATTGATTCAATTTTCCCATTAATTTCAATGTAGGTTCATAAGAATTTGAGGATCTTAGACCAATCATAATAATCTTCTGTAACCCTTCAAACTTTCCTTCCCATTTAGGGGGAAATGTAGCACTCAAACAATTCACAGTATCTGGTGAATTGAAATCAATTTTGGAAATAAACTTAGATAGTGCCGATAAAACTTCAATGAATTCATTTTCATGAATTGTTGTTAAAGAAGCAACAGATGACCAAAATAATTGTGGAAATGCAATTAACTGTTCACTATATAATTCAGATGTTATTGCATTTAGAGTCATTAAAATTTGCATAGAAAACCCTTGAATACCAGAATTCTCATCAGAAATTGTATTAGTCAAGCATGATAACATATCTCTCAGCATAGTCTGATCTAAAAATGATATCAAACAACGGAAAACTTGGAACGATCTAGAAGCAATATGCATAACTTTACATGTTGTCGCCCAACGAATCGCCATTATACTCCAATCTTTTTGAATTGTAGGAATTTTTCCTTCAAATAAAGTTAAAATATTTCGAACTAATGTATCCATACTGTCCGGAACACGCCCATTATTTTTTGGTGCTGTCAAATCACTATATGTCCATAAATTTTTTGACAATTCAGATGATCTTAATGAGCTTACAGTCTGTTGACCAATTTCACTATTACCATCACCATATTCATGAATCAGATGTATAATCAATGCAGCAGCCTGATCTTGAACGACAAAAAGTTGATGATCCAATAACGAAATTGAAATGTGTAGTAGTAATGGTAAATTTTCACCAATTTTATCATTTGGAATTAAAATCAGATCTGCGAGAAAGATAATTGATAATTCACATAGTGAAAAAGCCGGAATAGTTGTAGACGAATTTTTTTGAATTAATTTGGAAATTTTGGCAACATACGGCAATCCTGGAAATGACTGCTTTTCAATTTCAGATATTAATATTTTACTTACCTCAGGTTCAAAAGGTATCATAGATTTTGGTTCCATGTTTAAAATTAGTGAATCAATTAATTTAAAGTTACAGGGTATTGTGGATAAAGAAACAATGACTTGTCTTGAACATTCAATAAATGATAAATTTTTTAGAGCCAACGAATTTGTAATGATATAATCATAAATAGTTTTAACACCATCTCCTGTAGAATCAGTTCCCAATGCAACCCACAAAGCTTCTAATTCATTTTGAATCTTATGACTGAATCTCATTGTAATATCAAAAAAGTTAGACAAAACAACCAAACAACTATCTCTATCCGGTGTATCGTTTTCCAAATTCAAGTCAACCGTTTGAACCCATGGTAATAACACAGCAACAAGATCTCGTCTTGGTCCAGATCCTACCAAATTAAACATTAGTGTTAGTTCGGATATCATTCTGTATTTTTCTTCTGGATGAGATGTAGCAAAATATGTGGATAATTGAAATAATGTTCTTTTGTAAATTATTCTGGATCTACAACAAACACCATCAACATAATTAACAATGTTGGTCGTATTGTAAAATTTATTTTCAGTGAATTCTAATAATTCTGCGGCGGCTGATCTTACATTATAATTCTCCGAACCAGATGAAAATAGTGCCAATGAAAGAGGTAAATAAACTTCATAATCAAACTGTACACCTTTAATTAATGCGTCTTTTAATGTTATAAAATAATTTCCTAATGCTGAATCATGTGTATAACATTTTTTTACAATCAACTCAAAGATTTCACTCACATTACCATTAACAATTAGAATATCTAACAAAGCATTTCTTGCCAATCCACTGATTTTTTCATTATATGTTCTGAATAAAGAATCTAGCCAACCAAAAGTAGTTGCAAAATCGAATGATTCACCACCTTCCGAAATCGAACTTCCACATAATTTAGAAATACAGCTAATTGAGCTTAATTGTAGTTGATGTTTCTGAATCTCTAAGGATGCCTGTAAATTTAAAGTGTTATCTTCCGTTGAAATTGCCTTTCTCATTAAACTATATCTTTCAGAGAAGATGGAACTAGTTTGACCATAACCAGTCCATTCGACCATAAATTCAAAACTCTTATTTCTGAAATCAAAATTAAACCATTTTTCAGCGGCACCTAGATTTAGTAGATCTGTCTGAAGTGTTTCTAAAATATTACAAAAATATTTTCGTAATCTTTGATATCTAAAGTTTGTTTGGGCTTGGTTATTGCTTAGTACACGTAACATATTCGATAATAATAAAGTAAGTTTCTGTAAGATTGCTTCATCTAGATAGTCTTCATTTGCTTTGGAAAATCTAAAAATAACTTTACTCAAAACGCAACAAATTTCCTGTTTCAATGTCATATCACTTGAAAAGCCACCTTTAGATGGGTCTTCCCATTTTTCAATGGAAGAATCAATACTCTGAATAAATGTTTTAAAAATATTAACATTGATACAACTTAATCCTTCAACTAAAGCATCTCTTAATCTGGATTTTGAGGTTGTAAGTAATGGAACTGTCATTCTAAAAATGGATTTTGCACTTGTAATTTTTTGATGCTGAACTGTGAATAATTGTTGTGACTTTTTCCTTGAATGGCTTTTAGCTAAAGGCGAATAAAGTGATGAAGAAGTTGATGGTTGTTGGATTGATTTTAAATCGGGTATATGTAACCTTTGTTCATTAGTTGAAGTTAATGATGCACATGCTATTTTCAAATATAACATATAATCCCAAATAACAGCACTATCTTTGCCATCACCACCATCATTATTAATACGTACAATTTGATCGTAAAGTTGAACCAATCTAATACAACTGTGAGATCTAGCGATTGCAATTTGAATTGGACAAGTTTTGACTAGTGTTTCTAATATATCTTCAAAGATTTTAAACCATAATGCAGCATCAACCCCATGGCTACTTTCTGCCAATCTAATTATAGAATTTTTCTTTTCAGTGTGAACAAACTTGTTGTATCTTTTCAATTCAGCTTCACTAAATTGCGCTTTTTTGTTTTTAGCAAAATCAACAAAATTTAATGATCCTAAAACTTCTATGATTCTGGTACCTGTTTCTGCTGCAAATTTTGAAGGCAATCTACTATGACCTTTTTTAGTTTCTAAATCATCGGTTGAAAGACTATAAATGGCCTCATCAAACTGTGTAACCATTCTTAAAATTTGACATCCTAAATATCTAACTCTAAAGTCGTGACTAAAGAAGAAAAACAAAGCATTACCTTCTACATCATCAATTAAAGTAGCCATGCTTTTTAGTTCTAGGGATTCAAATTTTTTGGTCTCACGAATTTCTTCTTGGACAAATCCGTGATTGACATTATACATTGCATTTGCTTTCTCTTCTGTTTCTTGTTCTTCTGTTTCAGTTAATGATTCTAACCAGGATTGTAGAACTTCTAAATATACTTCCAGCAGTTTCACATAATTGTCGGATGCTAAATAATCATGATCAAATAAATTGGAAACTTTTTCATCTAAACAAAAAGCAACTGTTGCAAAAGTTGTTGTAATTAAACTTGGATTTTTCTTACAAATCAATATTTTCAGTGCATCAATACAAAATTGAGCTGTTGTTTCATTTTCATGAATACAATTTTTAACTAATAATTCTATTATTTTCCTATATTGAGAAGAATTTGTCGAATTTGCACACCAAGATATACTTGTAATAACAGTAGTAAATAATTCACTATTTTTATATGATGTGTCTTCTGTGCTATGAAAATATGTTAAACTTGAGATTCTGTGATGAAAACTTGATGAACTTGTTGCAGATGAAGGAGTTACTGGTGTTGAACCCGGATTGGAGGAAAAATCTAGAGTTTTTGAACCACATTGAGATTCTAGCATAAATAAAACTTTTAGAAAAATTGATGAAATTTCTTCATGAACTTGAGAATTTGATGATTCATGTTTAAAAACGTTACCAGCTCCAAGATTACTGAATTCCAATGGATCAAGCGAATTTTGTATCACATCATCAGTTGGAAATGGTGGCCTTTCATGATTCTCATGATCCCATAAAATACAACAATAAGATCTAATACAAAGTATTAATTTTTCATGACTTATAATATCAAAATTAAAATTATTAAATGAAGATTTCAAAAATGGTATAAAGATATTTTCTAATGTAAAATTTAACTGGGAATAAGCAAGAGCTCTAAAAAATTGAACAGCGGTTTGAATTAATAATGCATCTTCAGTTAACCATTGTTGTTTTTTCTCAAAATTCAAAAATAAAAGACTTGCTAATTGTTCAATTGTTCTTGTTTTTGAATTTAAAGTATCTGAATATCTAAATAAATAAGCCCAAGTTAATCTTGTAACACATGTAATTATTATTAGTTTTTCATTAGATGAAGCTTTAGGTTTTAGTCTTTTAGTTATAACATCAACAACATCTTTCCATTTTTGTTCGAACATTTCCTTTGGAGCAACTGATAATGATGTTACAGCTAAAGTTATAGCGCTTCCCCAATATTTATTGGAATTTGAATTTGCAATTGAAAGACTTTTAGCATAAATTACTTTAATTGCATCTACCCATGTTGGATGATTAACTTCAGCTGTAAGAGTTCCAGCTAAAGATAAAAGTAATTGATTTATAACATCACAATATGATATAAAAATATTTTCATTTTCACATTTAAAGAAAAATTTAGCTAAACTTTTAATAAAATCTGCACCTTCTTCAAATCTTTCTAATGAAGAATTTGAAAATTGTAAATACCTCATTCCATGAATTAATAAATTTAAACTTGCCTCTGAAAATTGTTTACCACTTGTATAACCAGTTGGAAATTTTTCTAAATCTGCAATAAATCTATCACTTACACTTAAGAAAGATTTTTCTGACATATGACCTATAAGTTCTGATAATAAATTCCAATTTGCAGAATGGATTAAAGAACGACTTACTAGGTAAGGATCTATACTTCTTAAATAATTATACATAATTTCCTCTAAACCTGTATCTTCCATTAAAGTTGATGAAGGTGTTTGTTTTATAACTTCAATTAAAACTCTCCATAAAATAAATGTACTAATTGTAAATTGACGATCAGCTTGAGTAAATGTTATTTCTGATTTTTGAACTTGATCTTCTAATTCTTTTAAAGTTTTATTATTTGATAATTGACTTGATGATGATTGATCTATTGAAATTCTTGATTTTGAAATTGATTTTTTATGATAATTATGAGAAGAATTTCTTGATTTTGATGATGATTTATTTAATAAATTTTGATAACTTGACATATCTTTTTCAAGCATTGTCCTTGCCATTTCTCTTAATTCTGACTTCCCACGACGCCAGTGCATAACTGCATCTGTAACCCTTTTTGGAGTTCTTTTAGCAATATAACCTAAAGAAGATATTATTCGATCAAACATTGGATCAACACCTTCAGATAAAATTTCAACTATATTTGGTTCTTGATCTAATGGTGAACTATTTAAACAAAAATTTAATTTTCTTTCAGCTAATTTTGTAAATTGTCGTACTATAATATTTAATGTATAACTTGGTGCATGATTTTTTTGATTTTGAATTGAAAATGAATTATCAGGTGAAGAAATAGCATTTGGAAATGCATTTTGTTTTGTTTGATTAGATGGGGTATTTGAAACATTATTTGAACTATCGCCACCAAGTTTAAAATTCATATTTAATTGACCATAAGAATCATTTTGATTAAATGATTGATTTCTAGTTGATGTATAGTTAATTTGATTTAATGGAATTTTTTGATTCCCATTTATTTTAATATATTGAGATTGTTGAGCTATTTGATCTAGATCAAAGGCATCCGGAGTCAAATTTGATTGTACTGGAGTTTGTGGATCAATTGATGGAGGGCTCAGTATTGGTATATTATAATTTCCAGTATTATCACCATTAATATCAGATAGATTCGATATAGCTGATACTTCAGGTATCTCTATAACCAATTGGTTTTTGGATTGATCTGGATTAATAGTATTTTCAATATTATTATTATTATTCATCATCACTAACTGCCCTTTCCTTTCCTTTACTTTACTTTACTTTACTTTACTTTGCTTTCTTTTTCTTTAGTTGATTTTTTTTTCCTGATGTTCGATATTAGATAGCAAAATAAGAGAAATCACAACAGTTCAGTTTATGAAATGATCAGTATAGAGAAATGAGTAGAATGTTATGAAAGAACACCTTTACCAAGATTATATTGTGTATTAATATTAATGTGTTATATATTGTCCTACAATGATTGTAAAGAGAAATTTCTTAACATAGGGGGAACCAAAACCTTTTTTTTTATCCACGCACATCGCAGACACATCGCAGACACAGCACACAGACAGCACACGGTGCTTACAGAAAATGTTAGAAGCGTTAAAATTTGCACTAGTTAAAGGGGATTTTTCGTTTTTGTCACATAGAGAGAGCACAGAGCAGAGAGCACAGAGCACAGAGCACTTTCTGCTTTCTATGTGGAAAAAACTTTAAATGCTTCAAATCAATTGTGCATTGTTTGCAAGAACGTTGTTGCTTCACAACGATCGATCAGTTACCAATTAACTACACACATATTATGACTTTTCACGTATTAACTATTTCTATTTTTATACACAGTATTTACATATCATGTTTACAAATATTAGAATTTACCGTAGAAGCAACCATCTCTGGCAAAAGTACCTTCGATTCCAGTATTAACCCAAAATTCATCCTCATCGGCATGTACATGATCTCCTTTACCGATAGACATGCCTCGACAATAAAGTATACCATGAGTTTCATCCTCTGATGAATTAATAGTCTTTAATTCAACTGAATTGGCAGGTACTCCAAGTAATGGTAATGACTTATTTTGAATAATTCGAAAATCATATATATTTGTTTTAAGGATTGGACCAATTGAATAATCAGTATAAATTTCTCTAACAATCCTACATCCTAAAACGGATTTACAAAAATTGCAGATAAATGATGAAAGAATTGGTGATAATTGACATGAATAAACTAATTTTAAATTTATCGTTTTTTCAATCTTACCAAATGAATTAAAATATCCTAATGAATTAAAATACTCACTTCTTTGTAATTTAAAACTTTGCCAAAATGTCTTTTTAGTACTACTACAAATTTTTTTTAAAATAACGGAATCAATGAAAAGTATTGTTGGTTTATATTTACCAAGTTCTTTTAAAGTTTCAATTTTATTTGGATTAATAATTTGAATTTCTTCAATTTCAGTTAATAATCCACAAAGTGTACCAAATATTATATTAGTTGAATTAAAATCCTTTTTAGTATATGATATTAATAAATTATCAGTTTTTGTAAAGCCAAGTGATTTGGGAATTGACATTAATTTAGAGGCAATCGCAGAAACAAAATTTATTTGAAAATATTTCATTTCACATTGATTATTTATAACGGAATATGGATGGTTATTTACATCATTGAAATCTTTATTAGAATCATAATTATAATCGGTTTTAGTTTCAATATTTGAATCAATATTAATAATGTGTGAAAATCCATCATTTTCAATGTTTTTGTCGATATTAATACCAACTATATTCGAAAATTGATTTTCTGGAATTTCTTTAATTTTTGATGGAACAGTAAAAATAATATTGCATCCTTGACTATGAATAACCGTTAAATCATTTGATGAATTACAAAATATAATAGTATTATCAGTTATAAAAAAACATGACCATACAACTAATAATAATTCAGGATTATCAGTTAAATCACCATAAATAGCAATATTTTTAATATTCCCAATTTCTTTTAATCTATTTGCAATCAAATGAATTATATTATTTATTTGACCAATTGAAAATTGATATATACCAAGTTTAAATTTTGTATTATCTAATTTATCCTTTCTATTAACTAATGCTAAGTGCCAAATATCTTTTAAACATCCATCTCTAATTTTATATCCACTTCTTAAATTTAAACCTCTTGTAACTGTAACACCGTGTGGAACATCAACAGATCTATATATAGCAGATTCATTTGATTTTCTAGTTTCGGAGATAGAAGTTTGATGATTTAGTAAAACCGGATCAATTTCCTTCAATTCTCTGGAAAAATGTGTATATAAGAAAAATAAAGTTGGAATTGATATCACAATAAGTAAAGTTAACCACATTACTGTTGTTTACTGTTATTTTGTATTATTATAAATGAAAAAGAGTAAAAAACACTGTAATTTATACGAAGCCTAAAACACCAAATTGAATTATTTACAAATGAAAATGTTGAAAATCTAACTCTTTTTATCTATCTTTAATCGTGTTACGAAAAAAAAGTCTCTGACTTTCAAGACATGCTCAAATTGTAATATCCTCGTATAAATCACGACAAGTTTGCTGTTGCTCGTGAATGCTTATACTTTGACTATGACGTTTTGATAACGGCTTCATCAATTAACTTACACTAACATGGTAAACATATATGTTTTTTTTTTGAAATAACGGCTAATCATTAGGAATATTGTAAGGTTCAATAGTTATTAGGTCAATGGAGGAAGAAATAAATTTTATTTTTTACATTTAATCAATTAATTATTTTAAACAAATTAATTAACTCTTTAATTTCTTTAACTTCAATTTTCAATTTTTTATATTTTTTTTTTTTTTTTTTTTGACATTTACAGGACACCATCAATGTGCTCATTCAACATTATACAATCAGATGGATACTCTTATTTCACTATTACTATATAGTAACTCCCAAATTCTAGTTAATCAAATACAATATTAAGCTGAGCCATCATCATCAACAAATTTGTCTGATAAAATAATATGCACTTTTAGTGCACGGATGTTTTAAAATTTTATTGTTTCCTCTTAACAGCGACAAGCAACGTATTAAATTGTTGTATGAAGGAGGAGAAACATTTACATTGCTAATGTTATATCCAATTTGTTTCCCTTCAAAAAAGTCAATATAACTAGTATTATTCAACCAATTGAACTCTGTAAAAACTACTAGGCTGATATCTTGAACAGCAAAAAATGTCTTTTGGATTTATCAATACCAATAAAATAACACTTGAGAGTTTTTCGTCGGATTTAATTCCTTCGGAATTTATAAACAAGATATCAAAATTATCAGACCATTCAAATAACGATCAAAATTCATTTATTCATACTGACAATAATAAAGTTCAATATGCAGATCCAGTACCTTATATTACATCATTACGTAGTGTCCAAGATAAGTTATCAACTTTGATGGATGAATGTGATAAGAAAAGAGAAACACTTGAGAGATCTACAGAAAAGAAAGAACAAGCTCATTTTAATAATGTTATAACACAATCAACTGCTGCAACTGACTTAAAGAGTAGATTTAATGATTTACTACTAACAGTTGAAAAATTGCATTCTGCAAAGATTGATCCATTAGGAGAAAAACTGAAAAAAGCAAGTACTGTAAGAGAAAATGCTTCAAGTATAAGTTTTTTAATCAAATGTTATAATCATTTTTATATCCATGGGGAACCACCAATGGAACTATCAGTTGATAGACAACGTGCAAATACTTTGGAATCAGCTAAAGTTTTATCTCAATTATTAAAATTATCTTCGAAATTAGCAGATGATAATCAATTACCAAATGCTGAAAATGTACATACTTTAATTTTGGAATTTGCAACAACATTTGAAAGTGATCAATTAAAATCTTTTAATACTTATTATCAATCAAAGAATTTTGCTCGTTTGCAAAATATAACAAAGACACTTTTCATTTATAATAATGGTATAAATATAGTCGATTTCTTTGTAGGTGGTCATCCAATTTTTGTTCAAATGCAGGATAATGTTAAACAAAATGTTGTAAGTTCTTATTGGAAAACTTTAGGTGATCCAACAAGTATAGATTATTCCTTAGATCCCGCATCCGAAGAATTGTTAGAAGCTGTTAAGGAAACTATATTATCTGAAATCGATTCGATCACTACTATTTTTCAGGAAAATGCTAAACAAGCTTTATCATCATTAATTTTTAAACTTGTTGAAAACATAATAAAACCACGTTTAAACTTACTATTAACAAATGCAGCCGCTCAAAATACTTTGTGTTATTTAAGATTTCTACATTTATATTATAACGGTGTAACACAAATGACATTTGCCCAATTAAGATCAGTTTTATTAGATAAAAACATTGATTTAAGTCTTGAAATGGAAAAAATTTATAATTCATTATTTAATGAATATTTAAAGGATAACTCATATTTCAAATCAGAAAAAGAAAATTTAGAAAGTTTAATAGATTCTTTAATCGAACCATTTGAAGTTGCCAATAGAGATGCTTTAAAAGAAAGGAAATTATCTACAAAAATTGAAAAAATTAAAACTGATGAATTATTAGAGGAGCAAGCCAATGAACTTGAAGGAATTAAATCTTCTGATCAAAACCCTTATGAAGAGGAGACACATTTATTCAATGATAAACCACCATCTTCATCAACAATTCCAACAGAGACACCCCCACCAACATCACATACAAATATTGAATTATATATCCCTGATACTCGTATCGTTAGAGATAAATTGAAAAGTGCAAAAAATTACATGTCAAGTTCAAAGCTGAAAAAAATTACAGGAATATCATCTTTTATCAAAATTAATGAAAAATATTCTTTATTTGATAGATATAAATCATCTCTTGGAGCATCAAGTAATACCACTAATGAAATATTTAAGAAATCAATTACCGGAGAGAATACATCCTCTGAGAGAAAGTCAATACTTTCTTTGAAAATAACTCAAAATATCTACAAATTAGTCTTGGAATCATTAACTAGATCAATTGAATTAATGCCATCTCAAATAAATGTATATACCCTTGAAATTTTCAAAATTATGCTTTATAAAATTGGTCCTTCATACATCGCAATTGGATTGGAATCCTTGTATGATACACATATTGAAGCACAATTTAAAAATAAAGGTGTTTTCAGTCGTGGCGTTGATACAAATATCGACTTGAGCTTTTTATCACAGTTTTATGTTATATTCATTCAACTTTATTTACTTTCAACTGTTGTAAAAAAATCATTTTATCCTCTTGTTTCAGCTGAAAATGATTCAACTTTTATAAGTCATTCATTTAATTCATTTTTACAGGATGTTGAAATTGGTGTCAATATAATAATGAAAGATTTGGTAGATATCGTTCAGGATAGAATCGTTACTATTTTATCAAAACAACCAATTACTGATTATACAACAATAAGTGAATTTGAGAGAACTCCTACATGTGAATCAATGGTCTCATTTCTTGAAAATATCTTACATAGTGCTCTTAATGAACTTAAATTTGATCCTGCTTTGAAATTTAAATTTATAAATAAAATTTCAGGTTATTTCTTATCAGTTTTAATACTTCATTTAAGCCATCTAAAGGTCACAATGGACGGATTTACTGTTTTAACACATGATTTAGCACAATATATCTTAATATTTAACAATCTTAAACTTGATACTTTTGATGAATATGATAAAACTGAAACAAACAGTGAAAATGAATGGGTTAAAAATCAACTTGATCAAATTCAATCTGCATTTAAAATTTTGAACGAATTACCTGGTTTATATACATGTCAACCGGGCTCTCTTAAAGAATTTTGCAGTGAAGGTAAATTGAATGATTTGAAGAAAAGTGTTATTAGAGATTACATTGCAAATAGAGAGGATTTTCAACCATGGTTTTTATCAAATATTTAGAACCTTCTATTGTTTTACATTACTTATCTTTTTTTTTGTATTATATGTATGGATTTATTTATAAAATTAATTCTTTACAAATTCTTCTATTTTATTATATAGTAAAGTTAACTGGTTTCTAGTATTTCCAGTGAGCAAATCTTTAATCTCTCCGCCAAAAAATTTGTTATGTTGAGTTGCAGTGATGTGTACTCTGAAATCCCTTTTATCTGTTGTCTCTTGATACTTCAATATTAAATCGGGCGAAATTGAATAGTTTGTGATTAAACATTTTATTAGACAATTGAATGAAAGTATTATTTTAGCTAATGACAAATATCTCAACTTTTCATCATCATCATTATCATCATCATCATCATCAAAAAGATCCAACAGGGCATTATATTGATCTATAAATATGCTCTCTTCACTAAGAATTAATTTTTCAATATAGGTTATCATCAATAAGAGTTCATGCTGTGACGAAAACTCCATTTCATTTATATTGATGCAAAGAAATATAATCTGGATTTGAGTGGTAAACAATTCTGCTCTAGACATTTTTTGTAATTTATAAAATTTACAATTTCCAAGCATTCTTAATACAGATTGCAAAAATTTTTCATCTCTTTGTTTACTCTTTCTCTCTTTAACAATCCTGAAAAACATCTTTAAAAATGAACTGCAATTTGATAACTCCGATGACTGATATACCCTTTCTACATATTTAATCGTATTTTTAATGGCTTCTGTATACGTTGTCTCAATTAAAGTTTCAAACTTTTCAAATAAATATCTATGTAATTCAAGTGCCATATGCCTTATATGATTTGATTTAGCACATTCTAGGGAAACTACAGTTGGAAAACATAATTTTGGATTGCAAAATCCAAATTTAATAACCATTTTCAAAAAATTAATCGAGTTCAACGAATTTTCGGGATTTTTTTGAAGACAAATATGTAATATATCTAGCATATACTTTTGAACTAATGTTGAGCAAAGTCCATCATTAACATAATCTAATGTATAACCATGGAAGACTGCAACGTCTAATTTTATTGAACTTGATCTTTTTACTTCTAGTCCATTTCTCTTTATCATTTTAATTTCTTCATCTTCTAAGAATGTCAAAAATGAACCAATAACAATATTTGATATTACTAAATCCTTTTTTTTAAATGTTGACTCTATTAGTTTAGCAACTGGAACACTAAAAAATAACTTTGGATGTGAGATACAGATATTTAATGCATTTTTAATTCCGATTTTTCGAATAGATTTTTCAATAGATGAATCACAGAATTTTAGCAAATATTTTAATAGAAATACAGAAATAGGTTCCATTTCCATCAAACCAAGTTTGGCTGAAATAAATAAATGTCTGTCTTTTTCAAAATTACAGTAACGACCAAATCCTCCAATTAAATATAATAATCTTGGAACAACCATGTCTGATTTAAAATTTCTAACAGATTTTTGGAGCTCAATAATATATTTCAGCAGCATTTGCAATGATGAAATACATGCCTTTGAAACCCCTTCAGTATTTCCATCAATTAAAAACAATTTCCAAAGACATTGAATGGCACGATCAAGCTCTTTCGAGTTGAATTTGGTCAACCTTTTCATCAAAGAGTCCTTACAAGATTGGACAAATGATTTATTTAACAATTTTTGGTGATTTAAGACCAAGTTTAAAATTTCCAAAGCATAAAAGCAAATATTGCTTCCTTTATAATCATTAATAATATAAGGCTGAATAGTGATGAGTTGGTCTTGAGTGATTAATCTCTCATTGCATTTAACAAAAGTTGACATAACACCCATAATTGATTCAGATGTTGCATCTCCTTCCTTCGTTTGACTCCCATTTAAAAAATCAGTGATTAATTCTAACATGGATTCAAGTAACATATTCAATGACTCTTTTAGCTCACCTCTGAATGATCTATTAAAATCACTATGATATATAATCTTTTCCTCAAAAAACCTTTCGAACAAATTCCACGTGGAAGGACCTAAAGCAAAAAGACCACACAAGATATAAATTGTTTCATATGATTTGGTTTGTTTAGACACATAATCATTACTATCATGTTTAATAAATTTTCCCAAATCTAAAAATAAAAGCTCTGCCAAAATACGGCAAGTTAAATCTATAATACGATCTTCTTCATCATCTAATTCATTAAGCAATGTAGAAATCAATTTTACTTTTATCTTAACATTATATGTATGAATAAACATATATTTAATCACATTTAAAATCTTCTTTTTGACAGTAATGCTAGAGTCATTAATTTTGCTACATACAATATCAGTATACTCTTCAATATATTCATGTTTTAATTCCAATACTTTATATAACAAATCCAAAACCGCATCTATGACACTTGTGAATGATTCTGTTAATCTCTTCTTAATCATATTTCGAAGACTTTGATCTTCTAATAACTTTGGCTCTCTATTTATCAATAAAGTCAAATTCCTAATAGCTAACATCCTTGATTTAGCCTTAGGATGATTTAATGATTCTAATATAAAAGATAGAACATCAGTGTAGCGATTCATTAGATCCTGTCTCACTAATATTTTCTTGTAGATTTCAGAAATTTGTTTATCAAAGAGATTTTCTATTTCTATCTTACTTTTATCTAGTGATGGCAATTCCATCATCTTATATATTGTTGAATCCACTGCTTTTAACATGGATTTATCCATTTCCAATTTCTTCTGCATTAAAGAGTTTTCATCTGATGAGATCAATGTATTCAATTTAGTTTCAATCATTTTTAGTTTGAAAATATTAACTAGAAAGATAAAATTAAAAATATTTTTTTTATTTGAAGAATTTTTATTTCTAAATTTAATATACGACAAAAAAGTTAACAAATCTGAAGAATAGTTATTGATTGATGTCAAACTATAGTCATCTTCTAATAAAGATTCTGATAATGAATCTTTCAGACTGAGAATTTTTGACCCAATTGTTCCAATAATTTCAAAAAACAAAGATTGTGAACTACTCTGTGTATTATCTAGAGTGTGACAAAAATTTAGCAAATGCTTTAATAATGAGTTCAAAATAATTGAGCAAGCCGGGAACTCTGACATTTCTACCATTAGAATAAAATCTGAAAGAATATTTTCAACAATTTTTCTTAGGGTTGGCGTATATGAACCTAATATTTTTTTAATAAATGAAATAATAAAACCATTTACTGCTTTTTCCATAGATTCCAGTTGATAGCTGACAGACCCCCAATAGTTGTCAACAATTTCTTTCAATTCTAACTTTTTTGCTTTAGTTGAGTGATTGAGCTCTAGAAATTCGTATCTAGAATAATCAAAGTCTTTCCCGTATTCGTTATGACATTGTATTAAACTGACTATTAAGAATGAAATCAATTGAACTGAAATACCGCAATCAGCCCTATAATTTCTAGATTTTGATTTCAATGGGTTAAGAGTTGAGAAATTATCGATTATTTCTGTAAAAATGAATACCCTTTGATCTTCATATGTTGAGTAAATAGCAATTACTAAATAAGCAAAATTTGCTCTCATTTCTTCAAGAACAACATTCAAATTAATTCTTTCTCTGGATGATAGTATATCTATAAAAATAAATTCAAAAGCAGTATATTCCAGACGAGTAACTAAAGATTCATCCAGAGATAAAACTTTTATATTGTTATGCAATGTAGAAATCATTGATATGTAATGTTTTATTGTAGGTATGAAAAAATTAGGGATTTCAATGAAATTCTCTTGCGTATATAATAATATTAACACTGATCCAAAAGTACAGATAAAATCTATGGCCAACGAAATACAATTCTCATGTTTATTTATTTTTTCAACAAGATTATTTGAATAAAGTATAATTACAATAGAGACAGATGTCATTATAGTTTCAGAAAATCTTTCATATTCTGGAGTATTGAATAAATCTTCAGATTTAAAAATAACTTCCCAGTCAATTGATGATGACTCGTTGATAATACTAATACATACATCAAGCAAATTGGAGAAAATTTCCTGGTCCATTTGAGTATAAGTATTAACAGTCACCAAATCTATGAGTTGTGCTTTGAGAGAATGCAATACATCTAATCTAACAATATTAATAGTATCAGAAAATATTACTGTATACTGATCATATAATTCTAAATTTTCATTGATAGTTAACCCTGAAATATTATATTGAAATAATTTTTGTATGGTAGTGATAAATTCTTTTTTAATATGTGATATTAAAACAGTTTGTGTTACCTTGGTTTCATAAATGAATTCAGGTTTTATAATATCATTAATCTTATCATTATTGCTATCCAATTTGTTTTTTTCTGGATTAATGACTTCATCTACAGAGACCATTTTGCTGATTTCCTCTGTCAACACAGTTTCATCACTCAATGAAGTAAAAAGTTCTATTTTTTTAGATTTTAGATTTTGTTTGAAATAATCATCTTTTGTCACTGGCGTGATATTCTCCAAGTGGAATTTATCTAAAAAGAGTGATTGATTTTCACCTTGAATATTTGTTTGTTCATTTGGTTGACTATATTGAATGTGAGGTTTTTTGAATTTCACAAATTTCAGATCAGGATCTTCTGTTTTCCATATATCCAGATTTAATAAATCTGATGGCACCACTTTTTCTACCTTTTCATTCACATCATCTTGTGAAAATAATAATGTATCTGATGGTATATTTATATCATATGGAACCGAAAAAGGGATAACAAATTGTTTAGGAATCAAAAAGCTCAGTGGATGATTTTGTAAAGACGTGTTTGGTGTCACATCCTCTAATTCATTCTCAATTTCTCTTTTACGTTTGGACATATTTCAGAAAGAAAAGTATTCTAGAACAGTGTATTACTTTTTAACTTTCCTTGTCAGTTTTTTTTTAAATACATTAACAGTATGCATTCAGAAGCTATAAAAGAAAAGATAAAATGGAAAAAGCTCAGCATTTATTTTATAATTAATTTATCAAACTTCACAGTTATAGCATTTTAATTTTTTTAATTCAACTCCGCGTCTGAACATTTCCATTTTAACAATGTGACTAATATCAACACAAACTATTTTATTGAAGGTTTTCCTCTGTTAGTTAACAAGGAGGGAAAACATTACAATATATGACTATTTTGGTCAACAGAAAGGCATGTCAACACAGATATTTCCAGTAAAAGATTACGACCAATCTGCTCTTAGAAGACAAATCAAGAAACAAGCTGAGAATGAAGTCTCTTGGTATATGAAGGAAGTCATTTCTTCTCAATTGGAATCCATCAAAGATACACTAGTGGCATGTGTTAAAAATCTAGATGAAACAAATCAAATTCAATATAAATTACCATTATCATCACATAAATCAGAAATAATCAAGGGAACAATTACAAGAGAAAATTTTAAAATTACTGCACTTCATATAGTTATCTGCTGTATACATTTAAATGGTGGTAAACGAGTAGAGTTTAAACTTAAACCATCTAAATTTCTAATTATTAGACAATTATTAGACTGCCATGATGCAATGGAGAATGCTATATCCAATATAGATAAAATAATAGCAAATAGCAAAGATGGAAATAATGCAGATTTATTTGTAAGATATATGGATCAAACATGTTCACATGTTGATTTAGCACGACAATCATTATCTAGTCCAGATTCTGCCTATATATTCCCATCATATAGAGTTCAAGGTACTTTATTTGAACCACCTTTACCAAAGACGATTGCATTAGATTTTTTAGTTAATGAAGGTGAATTAACAGTTGAATTTAAAAGTTTGATATCGGTGGACAAAAAGCCATGGAATGTTATAATGGATAAAACAAATAGATTATCTTTTGCTGATATAGCAAGAAGGGCTATATCTAAACAACGTGGAGTTCCAGTTAATAAAACATTATCTGATGAATACAATAAATATTTAAAGTGGAGAGAGATACATCCTGATCATGAACATGAAGAATCTGGTTTAAGTAATGCATTTAAGAATATGTTTACATTTAATTCTGACCCATCATTGTCTACATTAATTAAAACTTCTAACATGTATCTTGAACAATCAGTAACTTTCTTAGATGATGATAATAATCCATATGTTGTTCAAGTAGGGGACAAATGTGAAGTCATAACATCTGATCCCGTATTATTATCAATATGTGTTAAACTTGAGAGTTTGGAGAAAACATTGCATCGAATAAAAGAAAATCTCTCTAACATATACATATGATTATGAGTATGAGTCTGAGTATGAGCCTGGGTATGATTATGATTATGATTTTGATTATGATACATTTAATTTATATGTTATATTTTTACATAGTTTTATATATTATAATTGAAACTTTAAATTAATTACCAATAGTTTCCAGTTTAAGCGTTAAAATTTTTGATTGTTGTTCTAGGATTTGCCTTTTCTTTTTATACTTGGTCAATAAATCATTCAAAGTTCCATCATCCTTTTCTATGATAGGTTTAACTACTTTTCGTATACGTAATGGCCTTTGCAATACAAGTCTTTCTGGCAAAACATCAAAAAGTTTCTTGGAGTCTAAAGCTTTTTGCAATTGTGGTACATCTTTTGTTTGACTTTCCAAAGCAGTAACTGCTTCCTCTAAGGAGTCTAAAGTCTCCTGAAGAATATCTACCGAATTCTCCAATGTAATCATTGTTTAGGAAATGGCAACCAAAAAAAAAGCAAAGACGTAAGCAAACAAACAAACAAACAATCAATCAGTCAACAAAAACAGTAGACTATTATTTATTTCTATGCAGAGAAGGTTTTCCTCACTTTTTCCACTCCGCAACACACTATTTTTCTTTTTGTCTGCCTCAATAAATCCGAAAAGACGGAATCTTAGCAAACAACATTTTCGTTCTTTGTTTTTGTTTGTGTTGTTTTTGTTCCTGTTGTTCCTGTTACTTTTTCTCTCTTTTCTTTCGGTAGAACTATATACAAATTTCGAAATTCAAAGTGTTTTTCTTTCTTTTTTTACTTTTGATATAAATATAATTGAATGTAATTTCTGTTAGACATAGTATTGGAATACCTCACAATGTCTGGACAAGGAACTTCAACACGAACACAGCCTACAGGGTCCGAGAACAAAGCACCTGAATCATCTAATCAAAAATTAAGTGTAACAGATGGATTAGATAAATTACCAACTTTAAGACTTGGAGGTCCTGTCAGTCAATCAATTGGTAAGAAATTGAGAACTGCCATGGAAAAAAATGAAGCAAAGAAAAGATCTGAACATCCTGCCTCTTTTAGAGGTTGGAAAGAAGTTTCAGGCTATGATAAGTCATATGATTTGACTCCAGTTGATGAAATTATGGATTTATTAACAAGAGCTACTACTTTAGATCAATATTTACCTGAAACTGCTTATGGTGATTGGTATCATGGTATTGCAATTACAATTTTAGCTTGTCTTATTTGTGGATTTTTAGGTAAATTTAGATTCTCATTAGGTTTTGTCTTTTTTATTACTTTTGCCTCTGCTTTGTATTATCGTTCATCAGTTAGAAAATATAGATTAAAATTAAAATTAGAAGCTCAAAGAGAATTTACTGTTCATTCAATTGAAGATGATTTTGAATCTTTAGATTGGTTAAATGTCTTTTTAGATAAATATTGGGTCTTCCTTGAACCCTCTGTTTCTCAACAAATTACTGAAATTGTCAATCCAATGTTAGCAGAATTAGATACAATTCCTGCATTTATTAAAGAAATTTGGATTCATACTCTGACTTTAGGTACTAAACCACCTAGAATTGATAGAGTTAGAACTTTAGATAGAACTGCAAATGATGTTACAGTTATGGATTGGGGTATATCATTAACTCCAAATGCTTTAGAAGATTCTACTGTTAAACAAATGAAGAATAAAGTTAATACTGAAGTCTTACTTAAAGTTAAAATGTTTGGTATTACTATTCCAATTTTAGTTAGTGATATTTCTTTCAGTGCTGATATCAGAGTTAGGTTAAGAATGATGGCAAATTTCCCACATATTCAAACTGTTGGTATTTCTTTAACTGAACCACCTCATGTCGATTTTGTTGCTAAACCGGTCGGTAGTGATTCAATTTTTGGTTTTGAATTATTTAATATTCCAGGTTTATATTTATTAGTTCAAGAAATGATTAAAAAATATTTGGGACCAATGCTTATTGCTCCTTTATCTTTCCAATTGAATTTAGAACAAATGTTAGCTGGTAATGGTCTTACTGGTGCTTTAGGTGTTCTGGAACTTAATATTAAGAATGCTAAAAACTTACAAGGTGCTGATACTTTCAATAATACTATTGATCCTTACTTTACATTTGGTTTTAGTGGTTCCGTTTTAGCTAAAACTAGTATTGTATATGATACCACTAATCCAACATATAATGAAACTATCAGAGTTATCTTGAATTCTACAGCAGATCCTCTTGCTATTATGTTATATGATGAAAATATGTCAGATGGTAGAAAAGATAAATTTATGGGTGCTGGTTTATATGATTTAGAAGAATTAATGTCTAAAGGTTCAATCAATAATATTTCTTTACCAATTTTAAGAAATAATTATCCAGCTGGTTGTATTAATTTTGATGCTAAATTAATGAAATCACTACAAGGTTCCAAATTACCTGATGGTTCTTATAGTCCACCACCAGATTATAATACAGGTGTTGCTAATGTTACTTTATTAGGGGCTAGATCTTATACTGCAAATGAAGAAGAAAAGAAATCTATTTATGTTCAAGTTTATGTTTTAGGTGAGAAGAAATTAGAATCAAGTGTTGCTAAAAACGCATCTTCCGCTTCTTGGAATTCAAGTTTTGAAGATATCATTTATGATAGATCTAAAAGTAGAGTTCGTATTTTAATAAGAGAAAAATCGAAGGAAAATACTATAATTGGAACTACTACATTACGCTTAGTAGATATTATTGATGCATCTTACGTTGGTAATGTATGGTTTACAATGAGTAATGGTATCGGTGAAGTCTGCATTTCTTGTAATTGGAACTCTGTTAAAATTTCTGGTGTTGCTGGTGCAATTGGTTACAGTGAACCAATTGGTGTTTTGAGAGTTTATATCGAAAGAGCAAATGATTTACGTAATTTAGAGAGATTAGGTGTTATTGATCCATATGTTAGAATTTTAGTTAATGGTATTCAAAGAGGTAGAACTTTAGCAATGAGCTCAACAACTAACCCAACTTATTATCAAGCTATTTATTTACCAATTTCATCTGTTAACCAAAGGATTACAATTGAAGCAATGGATGTTGAGAGGCATACTCAAGATAGAACTTTAGGTTCATTCCAACTTAGATTAAATGAATTTATTGATTACAACGCTAAAGGCGACCCAATTGAAACAAGAGGTGATCTTACTGAAGGTAAATTAGTTCATCAAAAGAAAGGTGCCAAAGGTAGTGTCACCTACTCATTCTCATTTTATCCTATTTTGCAGGTTTCAACTCCTTCTGAAATCGCAGAAGAAAAAGCTGAAACTGAAAAGCTCGCTAAACTTATTAATGAAGAAGAAAAGAAAGATAATGGTAAAACTACAGACACTCAAAAGGAGAAATTGCTTGTTTCAAGTGGTTTAACTGAAACAAAATTCACAAAGAAAGAATTAAAACCACAAGATTTATCAAACTACAATTCTGGTGTTATCGTCTTGACAATCTTAGGCTCAAAATTTTCAACTTCCGGTTATTTACAAGTATTCTTTGATAAACAAGGTCATGCATCATATGAAACTAAAATAAGTCCACAAAGTAATATTAGTTTTACTTTTGATTATTTTGTCAAGGAATTAAAGCAATATTCATTAACTACTTTCAGAATTGTTGCCAAACCAGAACAAAATATTTTGAAGCCAGCTATTGAAGAAGTCACAATTCCAACCTTTACTCTCTTAGAACATACATATAGTAAGAAGGCAATAATCAAAATACCAGATAATAACAATGTAATTCAAATCAGCAGTAAATATTTACCAGCTCCTATCTCCGAATTGCCACCAGCTGATTCAATTGGTAATTCGGGTACTCTAACAGTTGAACTTCTTAATGCTCATAATTTATTAGCAAAGGACTCCAATGGTAAATCTGACCCATTCGTTAAATGTTATTTGAATGGTAAAGAATTTTATAAAACTAAAACAAAGAAGAGAACTCTTGACCCTGAATGGAATGAAACTACAACTGTTAGTGTTGATTCACGTGTTCAATCTATTTTACGTTTTAAGGTCAGCGATTGGGACTTCGGTGTTGAACAAGATGATAAAATTGGTGAATATAAATTTGCTCTTAAATATATTGAACCATTCTCTAGTCAAATGACTGATTATGAAATTCCATTAGTTGGAGATGACGGACAACCAGCTGGTACATTATATATTAGACTGGGATTCAAACCTGAATATCATTCATTGGTTAGTGCTGAGAAGCCACTACCTAATCCTACTATCTTGGCAGCTGATGGTGCTGGTAAAGTTTTAGGCACTGGTATTGATGGGGCAGGTAAAGTTTTAGGTACTGCTGGAAAACTTGGTGGTAAAGCTTTACACGGTGCAGGTGCAATTGGTAGTATGTTTAAAAGAAAACACGATAAGGAAGAAAAATAAGCATGATTTATTCTTGGAATATCTTTATAATTTTTTTTATTTATAGTTTTTTTATGAATTTCATTTTTACTAAATAACATGATAGTAGTTTTAATCTTTTTTTATTTTTGATATAAAACAAGATTTACAAATAAAAGAGACTTGATAAATATACATTTTCAATGTATATTAATAATGTCTTAGATTTTTCCTTTAGACAAGCTATATATGGCTATTCGATCAGATAATAACAATCGACTATCTTGAAATAATAAGCTGCTGTGAATTTGAAATTAATCTTTATCAATAGTAGTCATTATATTGAATATTACAAAAAGTACAAATCTTTCAGGTAATATAGACATTGAAATATTATTCTTACCCCATTAAATTCAGAGCTTTTTGAGACTTTATAATAAGTTTAATAATGTAATGTAACTTTAGGAATATATGTTAACCTATTATACATTAGCAAACAATATTGAATCAATAAGAAAATTTCGAGAACGCATAAATCAATATTTGGTTGTGCGTTTGTATTTTCGTTTACACTAATGAACAGAGAATTCCTTGTTTTCATAACACTCAATTGTAAAAATTAATCTTCCAGTATTAATACAAGTAATTACATTGAATGAGTGAAGGGTTACCATTAGATACACAAAAGGACAAAAATAAAATTTCACACGATGAATTAGCCGGCTCTGATTTTTCAGACGACGAATTTGGAGATTTTGAAGAAGTTGACCAAACAGAGTCAAAAGAAGAAACATCAGTATCATCAAATATAGAGCATAAAGAAACTATATCAATATACAATGGGAACTATTCAGCAGATGAACAGCGTATAAATGAATTAGTATATGATATTTTTAAGAGAATACCCACAAAAGATGAGACAAACGATAAAAATGATAATATTAGATTCAAATTAGATGAGAGAGCAACTAAAATTTATGATCAACTAATAACGGAAGAACAGAACGATCAACATATTATTTGGAAAAAAAGTATGATTTTTAAACAGTTGATGCTTAATTTGGATATCCCAATAGAAAAAACTACTCAAGTTTCTACTTCATCAACTAAATCGAAACACAATAAAAATAATATGGAATTTCATGATTTATATGAATTCCAGAAAGCAGTCAAAGAAGATAGTGGTTTAGAAAAAATAATAAAACAAGTTCCAGAATTTAAAAGTCTTGGAATAGAGAAAAATAGTGACGAATTTATAAAAAAAATATCAGATACTACAGATATCTTATCAAAAGCAGAGGACCAAATCGATAGTATTGAAGATGATAATGAAAAAAATCTAGTCAAGTTGGTAAACACAAAGAAAGAATTGTTGGAGTTACTTTCAATCTGGGATGAAAAAATTGAAGATATTAGAGTTGATAATGAACTATTTTCGTCATATGTGGAAAACTTAATTGGAAATACACAGAAGTTTAGAAGGTCCAGTAAAAAAGTTAAATAATTATGCATCAAACATTTTCAAAAAGTAATATATTCCCCTAGTTTTCTATGTAAATTTAATTTAAATAAAACTTACAAAATAATTAGATTTTTTCATCGCCATATTTTTTAACGTATAGGCCCAATGCTTTTATCGGGAATAGAAATTTGTAATTCGGATATTCAATAGCACATGAATGATTGAAGACACCTTCAATATTTTCAAATAACCATTCACCAGTTTCTTTTTGACGTCTGATGATTAAATCAATACCTTTTCTCAAAATATTTCTATCAGGATAATCTGCCAATAGTAGACCAATTAGTGCCCATGCTGTTTGCACCACCAACGATTCTGATGTCGTAACATAAGTGTGAGTCTCTGAACTTTTCATTGATTCCCCCCAACCTCCATCTTCTAGCTGTCTTGAAACTAAGAAATCACACCCTCTTTTAACTACTTCGCTATTATTATAATCCAAATTAACATCTGCTAAGGCCTCCAATGCAAACATACCAGCATATGTAAAACATATACCCCAACAACCATACCATGAACCATCTGCACGTTGTGAATGAATTATATAATCTGTTGCTCTTTTAATTGCAATTTTGATTTCAGCTGATCTATACTTTGAATATTTTGTAAAATAAGCTAAACCCAAAACTGATGAGTCAGTACATTCCACATAAGGATATTCAACCATAATATTACCAAAAACTTCTGCTGGGTTTATTAATTCTAATAATGGTGTAGCTTTAATTCTTTCATATGTAGAAAAGGAACCAAACTCAAAATTTCCAACATTTTGTAGACTTAGTAAAACATCAATAGCATTATTCAACTTTTGGATATCATACAAGTGATGAACATCACTAAATTCCTTTGAATTCATAACCATAATTATGGCCTTTACCGATTCTGCAGTACAATCTGAAACCGTGTAACCTTGCTCCTTTGTAGAAAATGGCCATGCACCTAATCTTTTATCTCTAAAAGAATTTTTGACACATTCTGTATCAAATTGTGATCTAATTAAAAATTTAAAGGAATTTACGATTGCATTATGATACTGTGGTAATTCAGCTAAACCTGTGTTAAAATAATATTGAATAAAGAATGCACAATCCCAAACTTGTGAACCATTTGTACCCATTACAGTTAAACCTTGTTTACCTAAAAATTGAACTTCTTTCATTCTATCAAAGCTTTTCAGAAAATCTTTGCCATTTTTTCCTTGTTCATGAAATAAAACAATAGTTTCAAAAGCGGCACTTACTGGAGCAATACCCAAATATTCTGTATTTTCAAGTTCCTTTAAAATTAAATCATATGCCTTTTTATTACAATATTTTAGAACCCATTCTGGCCTTATATATTTCTCATATGTAACCATACATTTATTAACCAAATTAAGCAATGATGTATGTGGATAATATAAATCTACACCACACACTTTATTTCTATTTTCTGCAAATTTAATTGAATCAAATGGTGAATTGAAAATTTCACTTCTAATCTCCTCTAATAAAGGATCTAAATTACATTGAATTTTTGCACTTGATAAATAACCTAATGGTATATAAATTGCCCTCGTATGAACCCACCATTTCATTGGATGAATTGGAACCCAATAAGGTAATGCAAATAGTTCAGTTGGTGCTGGATTAACACCCTCCCATTTATACAAATTAAGTATTGCTAACCAAGCTTTACCCCAGTGTGGATTACCGATTGCACCTCCTAATTTATGTAATGTTTTACGGGCTTTAACACAGACAGGATGATCTTTAGGTAGACCAAGAATTCTTAGACAAACATAATTAATTGTTGTACCAAAACATGTTGATTTATCAATTTCATGCAAACCCCAACCACCATCAACTGGATGAGAAGTATTAACAATATATCTTATCAGTTCAATTTTCTCAGCTTCTGGAATTGGGGTTTTAGTGAAATAGCAACATGCAATATAACCAATTGTCATAAACATCGGTCCTTTATATTGAACCGGCCAAGTACCTGAGTTTTCATCTTGAATTGATTGGAAAAACAATGCACCATTGTTAGTGGCTTCAAATATAGTCTTTGGATTATCAATAATATTTGGTGGTTTAAAATCTGCTTGATTTAATAGGTATTTAGTCATGTTATCTTGTGGATCATCGATAGTTTCACTATCAGAATCTAAATACTCCCATCTTTGTCCACCTAATTTTGAAGTTCTTAATCTCCATCTGGAAAAATCTGTTTTTGGCAATCCTATTGTATCAGAGTATTGCATTATGAATTTGTAGTTATTGAACTATATTGCAAAAAAAAAATAGAAAGAATCAAAATGGTGCCATTTGAACTATGAAGTAGGTAAGTAAAGTAACATTTGAAATGAAATTTATTACAAGAGATTTAATATATTTATGCGAGCGAAACGAGATCATGATTAAAATTATAAATTATTTCCAAAAGAGGAAATTAAGTTATTTAAATAGGGTATGAAATTATGTTAACAATTATCTATCAACCAGTATTACAATTTGAAACTTGAACACTTACTAGTTATACCATTAAACACCAGACAGTTATCCAAAGGTACATACTGATTGGTTAAGATTTTGATAACCTCTTGAGCTGCTATACCACCCATTATTGAACAAATATTGTGAAGTTCATTACCGTTTGATCTACATAATTCATCGAGCATTTTATCAAGTCCTTCAGGAAATGATTTTATATCATCAGTTTTACATAGTAAAGAAATTGCAATTGAACGTAACTCAGAAGTATCATTAATAGAAGGATATCTATTGTGTTGTTTTGAAAAAGATTCACAAGATAAAAATGCCAGATAAATTAATGCTTTATTTTTTAAATGTTCATCATCAGTCTTGAAAATTTGCAGTATTTCATCCATAGAATCCCACTTTGAACCTTTAATTACTTTCAAATGATGACAGTTTTTTATGAAAAGATTTAATAAATTTTCATTGTTATTGATCTCATCAGGTGATCTGTTAAACGATTTTAAAATTTCAATTGCTTTTTCTTTGATAAATTTTTTATCAGTTTCAAATTTTTCATTGAAAAGTTTCTTAACTGTCATGTATTCTAAAGTATCTGATTCCATATCAGGTAAAATACCAGTCAACGGTAGAATATTAAATGTTTCATAGAAAGTTTTTAAAGCATGGGATAAAATCCAAAATAAAGAACTTGACCTTGATAAAATTTGACAATTTGGATCATTAAATATTGAATTTAAATTACTAGATAATTTTGTTGAATCTTTCATAATTAGATAAGCTTTGTTATAAGCTTCATCTAAATTCATTTCATCATTTGTTTTATATAAAAGTTTAATATTTTCCCTTATAGTTGAAGTTGTTGGATTTTTATTATTTGAGTTTTCATAATGTTGATAAAGTTTTGTTAAAACAATATTATAAGGTATTTTATAATAATTATCATTATTCTTATAATCGATATCAATTGAATCTATATAACATTGTAATCCATTCCACGGATGATCTATTCGTAAATCAGATAGATTATTTTCATGAGTTTCAATAATTGTCTGTTCATTTATTTGAATTCTTAAATAACCAAAAAACCCAATTGAGGAAACTTTTAATAATGGTATATTAAGATTCCATAATAAGCTACTAAATTTATGTTCATAATTTATATTTGGATTGTTTGGAATTGAACAATAAATAATACAATCAAAAGTTCTCCAAAATGATAACTTGGATAATATTTCATCATCTCTTAAATTTAAATTTGTAATTGGGGTTATTGTAATATCAGGATTTAATAATTTTAAATTTTCAGCTAATTTGATTGATTTATAACAACCCAAATCTGAGTCATCAAAAAAGAAATTACAAGACAAATCTAATTTAGTAATAATATCTGAATCAATAATGACAATTGAACCTACACCTGGTAAAACTAAGTTTTTAAGGATCTCACTTGTCGTTGTTGAAACATTTATAATGCAAATTTTACTAGTTGATAGAGATTGTTGACCATTTGAATTCCAAAGACGTATTTGCCTATCGTATTTTGAACCAAAATGTGAGTCATCCATTATTTGCTACCACAAAAGATATAAAATTAGAACTGTGTTTGTTGGATGATATTGAAATTAAAGAAGTTGACTTTCAATGGTTAATGTAAATTGCCAGAGAATCCGTGGTAGATCATAAAGTTGATGAGGTACGAGTGATTCTTTTATATCTGAGGTCTGTTAAAATACTCACTTAATGAGTGTTGTTAGTACTCTTAACTAATAAGCGAAGATGTCGTCTTTCTTGTAAATATGTGAAAATGTTCACATAATTTACATTTATTCTTTTATATACGTTAACTTGTAAATATATATTTTTTGTATAGTTTAGCTTAATAAGTGAAGAATATCTTTTTTTTTAGTACTAGATACACAATTGCTAAATTACTACTTTAAAGAGATTTCCAATCTCGATTTAAAGTTAGAAACAAACTTAAAGTTAGTGTTAAAACAAAGATGACTAATTTTGGTATCCCAGATCAAATGCTCTATGACATCGAAGAAGATAATCAAGAAGATGATTTTTTAAACTTTGAAAATTAAAATACCTATTTTACTCTTACCATTACTTAAAATGAGATCAAACAAAGAAGAAACAAAGTCTTTATTTTAAACCTAAACGAGTTACCATTAAATATCAACAAGGACACGTTTAACATAATTTTGAATGGTATGAAACAAAGTGCTCCAGCAGTTAAGTCTAACAAAAGATACGAAGTTCCATTATTCATAATGTTTTTGATATTTTAGAACCTATTTTGACTTAACTGATCTGGATTGGTTAGATTTTTTACTGTTTAACAAGGTTAAAATTAGTCAAAAGACTCAAGATAATCAATTCTTTGATCGAATTATTATGGCTGGTTTCAATCTTTATTTTAACAAAAACACATTTGATAACACTGTCATTGGTAAATCCGGTTTTTCTGTTTTGTCCGGTATTAACAAAGAATGGAAAATCTCAGACCCACAAGAGACTGTGGAAAGCGTCCAAATGTACCAAGATAAATTGGGTTCATTAAATAAGGAAGAATATTTTCAATTGTCGTTAGTTACTGGTTATTATATGTCTGAAGGCATTAATTTGTCATCATACAATATAATTAATTTTTTTGGCAAGCTGCCAAAGAAAGATTCTTTATGGAACCGGAATACTCAATAAGACTTGTGTTAAACATTACTGAGGGAATTAATAATTATCCTCTTTTCGTTACAAAAACAACTTTCTTGTACATACCGAAAATTCTAACATCTTGTTCATTTATTCTTGTACATTATTTTGTAAATTAACAACTTTGTATAGTTTAGTTTATAAGTGAAGAATTTCCATTAATATTTGTTTTGTCACTTTTTGTAGATTGCTTGTATTTCTGTGTTGTTGTATCGAACTCACCATATATTTGAATCTAATAAATTAGTAACTTTTGTTCAATTTGTAGAACGTTCTATAATAATTTTTTTACTTATGAAACTATTATAAAATTTTATCCATTCTTATACATTATTTAATTGGTACTCTTCCAATCTTTAACTTACTTATAAAAAAGTTTAAAGAAAATTGTCTACTACTTTTACTGCAACATCAATTAATGGTACAATTACCCTCACCAATGATCTTTCTGGTATTCAATATGAAAGATGTATCACTACTATTAAATTATTTAATGTAATTCCATCTAAAGAAAGTTTAGAATGGCCAATGTTTAAAACTTGGTTTGAAAAATTATTTCGAGATCAAGTTCCATTTTTAGATTAATCAATTGTTTTCAAAGCAACTAGAATTTCAAGTAACAAACCATTACTTTTTGGTGGAATTATCTACCTTGCAATTACCAAATTTTTTGATCCTATTGTCTATGAAGAAAATATTGAGTCAACTGGTATTGATTTCTAAAACTAAATGAAAAATTGTCTAATGGTAATGCTAATGTTGATATCACTCTTTTTAAAAGAATGATGAACTTAAATGGTAAAAATTGAATTTAATATGTTCATATATTTTTCCGTTTCGATTGATAAAAAGAATAGTATTGACGAAAACTCATACCTAGTGTTCAAATGTAGAACTTTAAGACTAGAAATAAAATATCAATTCAAATTATTATGCTATGTTAGCAGTGAAGGTTTACAGAAAAATGTCATATATTTGGGATTTTTGTATCAAGCTTATAACTTGGATAATATTAGCATTGCACAAATAAATAAACTTCAAAGAAAAAAAGAGTGTGAAGAAACTATTTCCAAGAAAATTTATAATGCATGGCTTGAGTCAATTAAAGATGATACTGCTACAGATTTGCTCCAGTTATTACTTAACATTGTTTAAGAATAATAAACGGTTAGTTTATTTCCAAATAATTATAATCTTTTATTTTCCAACCCTCCTATCTGAAATTTTTTTTTTAATAATATCTAAAATCATATTTCGTCGATCAACAAACTTTGGCCAAATGAAATTTCCATTATCTATTCCGAGTAAGAATGAAGCTAATTTACCCACAGCGGAAAATGCCTTTTTAATATGTAAATTATCTAATATATTACAAGCAATCATTATAATATTGTCTATGGTTGTAATGTAATGCTTTATATCATCACCAAATGCCCCTTTAAGTATATCAGCTAACTTATATAATTTTGCACACTGTGTATGTCCGTCCATTGTTTTTGATCCAACCGCGTTTTCTTTTCTTGATTTCATATATTGGAATCATATCAGATTGTTTGAAACCAAAAACCCAGTCTTTTATAAACTCTGAAAATGCTATATTCTTTTTGTATTGCCGCCCCTTTTCGGAAACGCCAAATTGATAACAAGCAAGTTGAGATTAAATTAAATTAAGTTAAATTAAATTAAATTAAACATTATACAATAAAAAAGTCTATAAAAAAATAAAGCAACAAAATACATTTATATATTAATTAAATTAAAATCTCGAATCCATTACTAGTTTTATTTGTTTGGTTGATTTGGTTTCTCCTTTGTGTCATTTGTTTCCTCCGTATGTTCACTAATAAAACTCACAGGCCTTTCACCATCATATTCATAATCAAAATTAACGTGTCTAAAATTATTAGCAGCTGCATTATTATTTTTGTTCTGTGTTTTATTATTATTACTTGAAGTATTTCTATTATCCGATGAAGATGCAATACTAGCTTTCCCTGTTTGATCAATGCTACTTCAGTGTAATGATTCAGCATGATATTTCTTATCAATTGTACTTTCATGGATACCTGCAATGTCATTTGACATTCCAGCTGTTTTTCTTGTAATTTTAGCTTGTGATAATCTACGATGAATTTCATCTGTATCATTACCACCACCACCAAATGTGAATTGTCTAAATAATTTATTATCTGATAGTTTACTCGATTTTGAACTAGTCGATGGCGGTGTAGTTTTACTTGAAGATATTTTATAATCTTTAGTTGCAGCTTTTGGTGGTGGTATTATTTTATCAGCATCTAATTCTAAATTATGACCTATTCTTGTTGCTGTCCTTGTAATTATTTTAGCCAATCCTAATGGTCCTTCATCTTTATTTGCCTCACCAGTTTCTAAATCTTTATTTTTAGTAATTGTTTGTATCAGTATTATTTTCTTAGACAAACATCTTCATCATCAGAGTTTACTTTTGAGTTGATACCCAAAGTTGGTCCCATTTTCTGTTGCTTTTCGATTTCTCCTTTCTTTTCTTTCTCACCTGTTTCTTCTGATTCAATGCCAATTTTATTTATTTTTTTTTGTTTTTGTGTTTTTTTTTTGTTTCTTTTTCCGTCTCTTTTTCTATTTGTTTTCCTACCTGTTCTGCATACTTTTGATTTATTTTTCTTTTCTTATAATCTTTCTCTATTTCTGTACAGGTGCTGCTGGCTAATGTATTGAGACTTTTTGAAATGTTTGATTTTATTAATTTATTAACAGACTTATCAATTTTATCAAAATCTTGTGTAAATTTTATTATATACTTCATTAATAAACATGAATTTGTTATTCATATCAGTTTTAAAAGTCGACATGGTAATAAATTGTTCTTCAAATTTATCCATAACTTTGGTAATCTGTTCTTAATTCATACTTTCCATTGCTTTATCCATACCTTTTACAATAAAGAACATATTTTTTGTAACTTCTGTCATTGTAACAGCCTCTCTTACTTCAATTAGATGATAATTTATTAATTTGAATTAACTTTTGAAGGCGGCTCTGTTGCTGGTATGCTATTTATTTCTTTGTTACCTGATCATGATATTATTAAATTCTTAAAATTCTTAGAATGTTTTAAGGAATAAGATAAATCAAAGTTAGAAGCTATTGATATTAAGAAATTATATTTCAAATATAAGAGTTTCAAAATGAAAAATGATCCTCAATGGACAGAAAATGAATTTCATATGATAAATACAAAAAACAATTAAAAAGAAAGACTATCAAGTGTTAAAGTTGTGGTCAATTTGGTAAATACAGAAAAAAATTTACTGAACATGGGAAAGGAGAAACTAATAACATGGTTGGTTTATTTGATGATTATGAGATAGATGAAAAAAAAGTATTGAAACAGATGAAGATGAGATTGCTGATTCAGGTTATGAATTATTCAATAAAGATCAATTAGATGAAGCTGAAAATGATGATAAAAGAATATTAGTTAGGTTGGAACAAGATAACTTCTTTGAAGAATTTAATTAAGGGAATAATAGCCGGTTTTTGTTTAGAACTCCTTATACATTTATCATCAATAGAGTATCACATTTTACAAATAATAAATATTTGTAGAATAATTTGAGGCATGATCCAATGAAAATTTATTCTTTAAATAATACTGAGTCAACAAATTGGATAGGTGATATCAAATTGCATTCAAATTTAATCTTGAAAAATGTTAATTATATTCCAACTGTTCCAAGGGACATGATATCCTTAGCCAGATTGTTATCAAATGATTATACATCTCAGTTGGCATTGTCAAGTTGTGCTATCTCATTAGATAAGAGGGTTATTAAAACAACTTTGTTATAGTGTTGATTGTAAATTTAAGGATGATTGTACTAGTTGTGAGAGGAAAGGTTTTTTAAAACTACTGGTCATGTTAATAAGACTATTTATAGCTCTGAAGAATTACCTCATGCTTATTTAATTGAACCTTTAAATAAGACTTATGATCTTATTTGTAATGATGATAATTCTAGATTTATTACCGATTCTTATCTTACCCCTTAAAGTATCATATTGCAATCATCAATAAAATATATTACATCTTGAAGTATAGTAATAGTAAATCTATTCGTTATTATTTGTATTATTAATAAGTTTCTTAGAAAAGAAATGAAGAAGTTTTGTGTTTCAAAATGTTTTTAAAGCCAAATTTATAGCACCACATAGTAGTTAACAAAATGGAAATGCATTAAAATGTGAATTCTCATGAGTGTTTCAGGTTTACCTATGCATTAATTATGGTTTTTTTTTTTTTTAATCTCTTAAATCTTAAAATTTAAATCTTAAATTTAATGTGGTCAGTCGATCGACGATTCAAGCAACAAAAAAATTTCAATTTAAAAACGGAAAGTTTAAGCGAAAAAATTTGTAAGTATGACAAAAAAAAAAAAAAAAAAAAAAAAAAAAAAAAAAAAAAAAAAAAAAAAAAAAAAAAAGAAAAAAAAAAGCTAACTAATATAGTTGAAATGGCTGAATCCCGTAATTATACGAGTTAAAACAAAGAAAAATCCGGAAATTTAATTGAATCTAAATCTAGCCAAACAGGGGGTGAGACGCCCCACCCGCAATTAGCGGTAAACTTATTTTAAATGAATGAAATCAGGAGTTAATTGGAGATAAAGGAAATATGTATTTAAATTATTATTAGCAAAATTAAAAGTTAATTCACATGTTTTTGTTAATTTTTTCATATACTTCATAATAAATTAATCCGAAATGCGTGACCCTCTTTTATGATTCCACTTATTTATAGTAGTAATATTTTTTATTTTTTATTTTTTCTTAAAATAATAGCAAATTAAAATTATCAAATGTTTTTAGTGTTTTTCTTCTACTCCGCTTTTCGGACTGTTGTTGTACTATCACTTTTTAATTTGTTGCAGAAAGTTTAGTAGCTTTAATAAAATCTAGTGCTTCCATCATATGATTATATATATATATATATATTATATAATAAAGCAAAATTAACCGATAAATAAATTTTTTCACACCCTATAAGATTTAGTTTGATGTTTTAAGATTTAATTATTACTTATTGTTTGATGATTTAATCTATTGATAGATTAGGTGGTGTGAAAAATAAATAACTATGGCGTAATATATTTATTTATTAATTAACTGTATATAAATAATAAATTACTCATATTTATTATACTTTTTATTTATTGATCTGAAACTATTTAAATAAACTGTCACCCCCTAATTCTTTCTTATTTGGTATATTCTCTTTTTCTTTTCTCTTTTTTTTTTTTTCTTTCTTGCATAAAACACTTAACAATTTATAATCAAAGAACAATTCAAACAAATTAAATAATTAATAATGTTATCAAGACAAATTGCTAGATCATTCAGTACTTCTTTAAAAGTTGCAAATAAGAGTGCAAAAGAAGTTGCTGATCCAGTTCGTGGTTCATTTAAAACATTTGCTGAATACAGAGAATTTATTATTAAAAAAGATCCTGAAAGTTTAAAAGCCAGATTTAGAATTATGTTATCTAATGGTAAACCAGAATCATGCCCAGAAGCTGAAGCTGAAAATCATAAATTCAGTGATTCTGCAAAGAAAGTTGCTTACAATCTTTAATTAATAAAGTATTTCCTATTTCATTTTTTTATCTTTTCTAATAGCATTAAATACCCAAACATCAAACTATATTCTTTATTTATATAAATTTTTTTTTTACATACATATAAATTAATATACATTTATAATTAATAATATATATTTTCATATACTATTTTTTTGAATCGCTTTTTAATATATAAATATTATATTATATTATATTATATTATATTATATTATATTATATTA